>JANZLC010078803.1:0-12345 GCA_026413385.1 Erythroxylum gracilipes | reverse complement strand
CCAAGTTTTCAAAGAAAAGTCAAAGTTATTAACCAATAAGCTTTAATCAATTAAACGCTAATCAAAATTAACCCAATCAACTCCAATGACCCTAATTTCAATCCCAAAATAATATACTCAATATTACAGTACCATTGGGTAGCAATTTTCACTACCGAAAATCTACCGGTTCGCCAATTGGCGATTTTTCCGGTCCGGGAATTTTCTCCAGAAAATTCCAGAAAAATTCCTAAAAATCCTTTAAAATGTAAAACAATTTATGGCACACTCAGAATAAGTTTTCAAACCCACTAACCATGTTAATCACAATAGAATTGTCTTAGGCACGCAAACCAGGAATATCATGTATGCATGTACAGTAATTTCATGTGCATAAATGTGACTGTGTACCAATCCTATTATGCATGAACAATCCTATGAAATCCCAATCTAGCACATCCTATACCAATTTACTATTCTACCCTTCCAATTGAGGGTGGGATATTACAGATAAGATAAAGATTAAAGAACACATAAAACTCTCATACTTTTATTATTAAATTTGGTTATCTTATATAGACAAAATACAAAAAACTAAAATAGATATTTCAGCTAACAAATCTGGCTTATAAGATACGATTAAAGACAAACTAAGACCTATTCTAAAAGAATTTTAACAGCTCTAAAATCCTAACTAACTTTGAATCATTCTTTCCAACACCCCCAACATCTCCAACATCATGAAGTCGGCTACTTTTAGCTGCTTCTTTTTGAGCCATCACAAACCTTTTTCTCCACTTAAACGACATCATTTTTCCGAGACTTATAACCTAAACACATACATATCCTCTGGCTTTTGTTCTTTTATCTTTGTGTTCTTCTTCTATCTTCTGCTCCAAAGAATTCATCTTCTATCTTTGTCATTCCTCTTTGTTGTTTTCCTCTTTTATGTTTGTGTTTTGGTTACTTGCTTCTATCTTTATGTTGCTCCTCTTCTATCTTTGTGTGCATTTTTTGGTGGGCGATAATGAAACCGTAATCCAAGAGGCTAAGATTCTCAATGCCATCAGAACTGCATTGGACAATCTTGAGGACTAGCTAGTTAAAAGTTTTTTCATATAAGTGAGCTTTTTCTTTGTCTTTATCTTCTTCATTCAATTGAGTTTTTCTAAGACATGTTATATTTGGTTCTGATGGTTGGAGAGAGATTTGATAAAATGATTACAATAATACTTGGAAGGAATTTGAATTATTGTGGTCAGACATATTTTATGTATTGAATTACTGGCTGAATATATCAAATGGTGGTTTTTGTACTGTGCTATGACTTTAGAGTTCTTAGTTATTTACAAATTTTGGTTATCATATGATTGTTCCCTAGAAACTGGGGGTTTCTTGTAATGATTTTTTTAATCAAACATGTGGGGTTATATGTGTATAATTGTATATAAAGGCTATCATATAAAGTGGTCTAATATGTTTATGGTATTTTGGGCTTCATGCATTTATTTGAAGTGTGAGCTTTATATATAGAGAGACCAAGTTTATAATTTCTAGCTTTATGATTGGCCAAACTAGAAATTAGAGAAATTAGATTAGGGTTTTACCCTAATATAAGTGGTTATGGTCTCCAAATTAAACGTATGCATAATTCTTTTCTGACATCCCATCATCAGATAGAAAACAGAGTGTTAGGGTTATCTGATTTTTGATGATTTGATATGAACAAATCTTGTTTTTAAAGGGATTAAAACCCAACATTTCTCTCTGGAGATAGTGAATTACAAGTTAAAAGCTTTTTGTTCTTGGTCATGAAAATTAGTATCTTAATCACTCAAATCTTTAACTAAATCAAAATAGGTAGAGAAGTCCTAAACCATTTACATCTTTTCAAGTTGTTTTATCTTTTCAAGTCATTAAGAATTTTCATTGGAGGCTTTGATCTTGTCTTGGAGACTTTCTTTTTACTTGATGTGCTAATCTTGTAGAAAAAATGAGCATTATGTCCACTTAAATTGATCTGGTTTCTAATTGATTTAGTTATCAAAAATGAAATCTTCGTAGGTTTTCTTCTGCACACATTTGTCAGTTTAGTGTAAAATGTTGCTTTTTTTTTCTTACCTTACTCTTTTATATGCACCATTATTTTGGGAAGATTGCTTATCGTGGGAAGTTTGCAAAGCACCTCAATTGATTACTTAGGTGCCTAATCGATACATTTAAGTGCAAACTATGTTTTGTATTTATTGTTAGTCTTTTGCTCTAATTTAGGAAATGATTTTGATAATTTCGTATTTGATGATTTTGAAATCAATCAATTTAAAGTGAAATTACTGAAAGAAGAAAAATGTGTAAGGAATTTATGAACTTCAGAATCTTCTTTGGTAGTTTAGTACCTAAGATTTGGAAAGATAGGAAGATCAGTTTAGCCAATTTCATGCATTTCATTTCAAGTAATAGGTAAAAGTCACAACACTTAGGCATTCATCAATATGTTTTAATTTTTATTAAGCTCCTCATCACTCTAAGTATTTGATTTTAAGACTTAAGTTAATCAATAAACTCTTACGCATTCAACCACATATTTCATTTTATTACTTCAATATTCTTGTTAAAATCACTCATAATTGCTTTAATCAAAATCAAATACTTCTTGTATCAATGCTCACAATATTTTTAGTTAATTTTAACCAATCTTTTTGGATGATTACAAGTTCATGGATATTGATAATACTATGTGGTCGTTTGGTTTATGCTAATATTTTTGTAATCTAAGAAGCACTTTTTTTCATTATGTCAAACATATTCTAATTTGTCAAGTGATTTCTTTATTTAATATTTTGTCTATAAGAATTGCTGAAGTTAATGATATTTATATAATTCTACTTTATATATTCGACATTTTAAATTAATAATATTTTTTACAAATTAATTTTATAATAATAAACAAATAGTTTACAATAAAAAATGTCGATATATTATATACAAAATATTGATTATTATTATTATTATTATTATTATTATTATTATTATTATTATTATTATTATTTGTGTTGTAGTATTCTTAGTGTTTTTTGCATTTATTTTAGCTATATCTTGAGATTTAAGTATTTTTATTATTATTTCTATTTAGTGCTTTTATTTCCGCATTACTCAAGGGTATGAATTTCGTACCGTGTACCGGCCGATACAGTACGGGTAAAGCTGGTACCGGGGGAAAATTCTAGTGGGTACCGGTCGGTACCGAAGATACCGGATTTGTTTCGGGCCATTCTGATAAAAGTTCAATTTTTCAAGGACCATTTTGCAAAAAACAAAAGTTTAACCCTAAACAAATCTACCCCCCGCCCCCAAATTGCCCTGCCTGCTACCGCCTCTCCCTCTCAGATTTCATCTCTCTTCGTCTTCTCTCTCTCCCTCTCAGATTTCATCTCAGATTTCACCTCAGCCTCCTTCTCCTCCTCCTCTTCTCCTCTGTCATAGAATCGTGCGTGGTCTCTCTTCTCCTCCTTCTCCTCCTCTTCTCCTTCGCTAGAAGACGTCGCCGTCTGCTGAACGCCACCGTCCACCGCACACCGCACAGTGATCAGCAGCTCTGCCGCCCCACCGGCCACCGAAGGTCGAAGGATTTTTCTGGGTTTGTGACTTTATGTTTTCTCATTTTTTTTCATTTACCATATTTTCACTTGTTTTTCTTCTTGGTTTAACTTTTTATTGTGTTGGATGGTGGATTTGTGAAAGTTGGATGATGATTTTGTGATTGTTATTGTTGACTGCCGATGGTTGTATTTCTGTTGAATTTCTGAATTGGTTTACTTCTGCTGGTGTTGAGTTGAAGTTGAAGCCTAGTTTCTGAATTCTAAATTGCTTGCATTTCTACTGGTGTTGAGTTGAAAATTGAAGTTGAAATTGGCGGCCGTATGCTTGCTGCTATGCTGACCTGAATGGAAGGAAGTTGAAGTTGAAGCAGCTGCTCGAAGGGTTTGTCATCTATGTTGTGAATCTTGTGATTGATGAAGAGTTGAAGTTAATTATGTTCTGCCGAAGGTGTATTGAGTATTGACTATTCAACAATGTTGAAAAATTGAAGTTGAAATTACATTTTTGTATTTGTGATTTGGAAATTGGAACTTGAAATTGGGTAGATTGTTTGGTAGTCTGGTGTAGTATAAATATTAGATATAGTATAGTTGTTGTTGATTCTGAAAAACTGAAAATTGAAAATTAAAGCATGTTGTTTTGTAAGTTGTGTTTGGTATTGGATTTGAATTTTGGATAATTGTTATGAATTGAAAATTTTATGTTATAATTATAAATAATTATCTTGTTAGAAGTTAGAAGTTTAGAAGTTAAATGTAATTGGTAATTGGTAATTGTTATATGCAAAACTAAAACATATAAATTATAAAATCAATTGTTATAATTAATAAAACATAATGCATATTAACTAAAATTAAAAATTTTAATAAAATTTTAGAAATATATGTTTGAACTTTTTATTATATAAAAATATATATAATCAAATCAAAAAGTTAAAGTATTAAAATTTTGTTGATTTTTTATTTTAGTAAATTAATCATTTACATGATTACATCTAATTCAATTTACAATTACATACATAGGTTACAACAAACTTAAGGAAACTATTTAAATTAAACACCTTTTTTCACTTTTTAATTATTAATTATAATGATTACTACACATTTAGGATTTAGGTTGACTTTTCATTTTTGATATATTGTAAAAGAAAAGTTATACACTCTTAAATATTATGCTAGAATTGGAAATTGTTGATAATTGTTGGAATTGAAAATGAAAAGTGTATGGAAATGTTAGAAATGAAAATGGAATTATGAGTTATTATTTTTTGTAAAATATTTAAAAATTATTATTATTTCATATTAATTGTCATTATTATTTATTATTAAGATTTTTGCAAGCATGGTTGATGTAAACAGTAAATTAGTAAAGTATACAGTACAACTATATAATATACCAATATGGACTATTTTGCAATTTTAAAAATTTTAGGGACTATTTTATAAATTTTAAAAAATTCCCGAAATCGGTACCGGTACAGTTCCGTTTCAGAACTCAATCCGATACCGAGTTCGATACGGTATTCATAACTTTGCATCAAATACAAGTAAAATTAAAAGAAGAGAAAAAAAAACCAGGAACTAAATTCAATCGTCAACGGGAGAATACCCGCTATAACTGCATTGACCCCAGTGATCATTTGGTACAAAATCTTCATCATTGAGAGGAGCTTCATCGTCAATATTATTCAAATTTAATGCACCAAATGACATGTCAATGCTTTCTCATCCAATATTATCTTTCAAATCCAAATCATTCAAATCAACCAAATTCGGTTCTTCAGAAACCCAATCCGCCAAAAGATCAATTTTATCAATGAAAATTGGATTAGTTGAACTACTTGTGTTATTAAGACTCCTAATAAACAATTAAATTTAATTATAAGAAATTATATCAAAATTAATAATGATAATAATGAAAATAGCATACATTTCTCGAAGCTTTAAATTGTAACGAACAAAAACTAAGTTATTCAACCTTTTATGCTCCAATCTATTCCTTTTCTTTGAGTGAATAAATTCAAATGTGCTTCAGTTTCATTCACACCCTGTTGCACTCACACATTGACTTAAAATCTAAATTGTAAACCTTTTCAATTCTGGAATACCATTTCCGAATTGATTCCACCAAAAAACTGTAAGTTATAAGATAACAAAAGTAGTATTATAAAAAAATAAAGTGATAATTAATTTTTAACAATTAAGAAAAAGGAAATAACTAATACCTGGAGAAAGTTTTCCTCTTTGTCGAATAGCAATCGGCATTCTAAAATCCTCATAAGACAACTTGTAAAGCTCCATTTGTGAGCTTACAAGATCTTACATTGAGTCAATGCTAACAATTGTTGTAATAGTTAAAAGCATTCATCTATTAACTTCAGCTTACTTTGTAAGATCCAGTCTAAAATACACACTAGGATTCAAAAATGTCCTAACTGCAAACAATGGAGAAGAAAGTTATCTTTCCCTTCTCTCATTAATGATTGAAAGATATGGTGTGTATAAAGAAGGCCTATGTTTCATATTAGTCTTGATTGCTTCCGTCGCTCTCTCTATGGCATCAAAAGTATAACCCATTGTTGGCTTTTCTTCACTATTAGCCAAGTAAAGTACTCTCACCAAAGGCTCACAAACTCGGATAACAAATTGACATTGAGACCAAAATTCTCTATCTTCTAGTATAATATTACAAATCTCCATTCCAACATTAGACCTAGCATGCTGAGATGCAATCCACTTATCACTTGTAAACATTTGTCTTAACTTTTTTTTCATCAAAACAAAAGACTTAAGTGATAAGAAATTTGTGGTAAATCTTGTCACAACAGGACGACACAAATTTCTACCATTAGTAATTCCTTTCTCGTCAAATTCAATACCCATGCATGATTATAAATGAACTTTGCCACCTTTTTAGCTTTCTGCATAGTCTCATCAATAACAGGAAAATACGTAGATCCACTATATTCTCCAGCATTAGGTCAATGTAATGTGTAACACAAGGAGTCTAAAAAAATGAATTATACGGATTCTGCAACCTTTTTCTTGCCACTTTATAAGCGGAATCATTGTCAGTAATAAACTGAACAATGTTTTGTAGCCCTACTTCATTCACAACTTCATCAAATATCGCAAACAAAGTGTCATTATTTCTAATAAGGCCAGATGCATAAATAGATTTCAAAAACATAAAGCCATTTGAAGAATAAACCAAAAAAATTATAATAGGCTCTTGTCTCATATTTGTCCAACCATCACACATGATTGAACATCCATAAGTACCTCAATTCACTCTTCTTCAGCCAAATAACTTCTAATTTCAGAAACATCACAACTCAAAAGTTTACCTCTTAAGTCATCAATTGAAGGACCTTTGTATCCTGGACCATAAGAGGCTACTGCATCCATTATAGGTTGATAATAATAAGACTTAGAAGTATTGAATGACAAACTTGTATCATACCTCCATCTAGCTACTGCCATATCAACATTGTGAGCCGCATCTCTTAATTGCATTGCACTACGAATTGAAAGTTGGGCTCCAGGAGTTGTTTGTGGTGCAAAGAAACTAGTCACCTGCCTTCTTCTCTTCCTCACATCAAATTGTTCTTGAGCCTGAGATGGAACACTACTAGTACCACTATCACCACTACCACTTCCACCTTCAACATTTTCAATATCACCACGAAAACTAGAAAACGAACTTCCACAACCAATTTCAAAATTCAACCTTTCCTTTCTATCTCTCTCATATTGATATTCATCAAGTAATGTTTTCATCTTCCACTTAACATCATGACTTACTTTTTTACAGGGTTTCACATCTCCTTTAACCCCACCTAAATATTTTTTTAATCGGATGATTCCTCCACCTTTCAAATGTTTATTACAAAACAAACAAATAGTATGGTTCTTCATACTGGGAACCAATACAGCATAAGCCCAAGCTGGATCATTTTATCTTCCTGAAGTGGGTTGATCAGGAGTACTTGAACTTTCTTCCATTTATCTGTACACATAAAAATAAATAACACATAATTTCAGTACACAATATGTACATCCATCTTATATAATATAACTCATTTCCAATTCCAACAATCACAAAACATTCATAATTTCATTTCCATTTCTAACAATTTCTAACAATTTCCAATTCTAACGATCACAAAACATTCATAATTCTATTTCCATTTCCAACAATTTCCAATTCCAACAATTACAAAACATTTATAATTCCATTTCTATTTCTAGCAATTTCCAATTCCAACAATCACAAAACATTCATAATTTCATTTCTATTTCTATTTCCATTTCCATTTCCAACAATTTCCAATTCCAACAATCACAAAACATTCATAATTTTATTTCCATTTCTAACAATCACAAAACATTCATAATTCCATTTCCATTTCCAACAATTTCAAACAATTTTTATTTCCAACAATCACAAAACATTCATAATTCCATTTCCAACAATCACAAAACATACATCAACAATTTTCAACAATTTCTATTTCTAATAATTACAAAACATTCATAATTCCATTTCCATTTCTAACAATTTTCAACAATTTCCAATTTCAACAATTACAAAACATTCATAATTACATTTCCATTTCCAACAATAACTAACAATTTCTAATTCCAACAATCAAAAAATATTCATAATTCCATTTCTATTTCCAACAATTTCCAACAATCACAAAACATTCATAATTTCATTTTCATTTCCAACAATTTCCAATTCCATTTCCAACAATTATTAATAATTTCCAATTCCATTTCCAACACAATATTTGGGCGTGTATAATTTTTCTTTTATAATATATCAAATATGAAAACACAATATTTGGGTGTGGTTTATCATTATAACTAATGATTAAAAAGAGAAAAAAGTGTTTAAATAGTTTCCTTAACTATGCAAACTATGTATGTAGATGGAATTGGATGTAATGATTATTTTAATAAAATAACAAATAAACAAAAAATTAATATTTCATTTATGTGATTTGATTATATATATTTTTATATAATAAAATGATCGAACATATATTTCTAAACTTATATTAAAATTGTGAATTTTAGTATTTAAAAATTCATTATTATCACGTAATCTAATTAAGGATAAACAAGAGCATTCACAAATTAGCCTTACGTTACATTAAGTTTCATCAACTTAGTTTAACGTTGAATGCTTAATAGTTAATATGCATTATATTTTATTAATTTTTAGAACTTAAAAAGTGCATTCAACATAATTAGAACGAATAAACATATCTATTAAAGTGCAAGGTTATATTACAACATTTGAGTGGTGAGATAGGACAACCAATTAACTTTTCTAAATACACACTCATTTAAATTTGTCCAAAGAAGTTGAAGATAGGTTTTCAGTAGTTTAGCATATATTAGTTGCATTTAACTTCTAACAAGATAATTATTAATAATTAAAACATAAAATTAAAGCATTTCAATTTATAACCAAACAGAACAAGAACTGATATAATTCCATTTCCAATTTTTAGATCACAAACAGTCTACCATATAGTTCCATTTCCAATTTTTAGATCACAAATGACAAAACCCAAAACAATCCCGTGAGCATTCAACTTCAACAATTCAATTCCAGAATCCAAAGTCCAACATATTCATACACAAGCAACTCCAATACCATGAGCATTCAACAATTCTACTGTATAATCCCATTTCCATTTTTCAGATCACAAATGGCAAAACCCAAAACAACACTATGAGCATTCAACTTCAACAATTCAATTCCAAAATCCAAAATCCAACCAATTCAGATACACACAACTCCAATACCGTGAGCATTCAACAACTCAATTCTCAAATTCATCATCCAACATTCACAAATACATCATCAAAAAAAAGGCAATTAAGCAGGAAAAATTCAAAAACAAAAAAAAGCACGCCCAAAAACAAATCACGAGGATTGAGTCTTTGGGTTGTTGGTTAGGGTTAGTGACGGATGGTGCGGTGGTGCAGTGTGCTTGAGCTACGATGGCAACGTGGTGCAGTGTAGCGGGTGGTGGCACCTTCGAGTGTGGAGGAAGCTTGAAGACGAAGACAGTGGCATCTTCAACCGACACCAAGGCAAGAGCCGAGGTCTAAGGAGGATGAGGGAAGGAGGAGAGAGTGATACAGAGACCGAAGACGGGAAGAGTGCAAGACGACAAGGGCGAGAGTGAGAGGCTGAGAGTGCGAGACGGCGAGAGTGAGTGAGAGAGTCCAGAGAGATAGGCAAAGTCGAGGGAGAGTTTCTAGGGTTTAAGTTTTGAAATTTGCAATTCAATCCTCCATATTTCCGAAAGTTACAGTACCGACTAGTATGTCCTGATATGTTGGGTACCGACCAGTATATATGGCCAGTACTGTTTTGTTTTTCAGCCAGTATAGTACGTACTGGCCGATTCAGAACAATACTCATAAGTTTGGCCTAAACAACCAGACTTACTTTGATTGTCCCACCATTTTCACTTTTGGTGGAACTTTCAAGCACTTCCTCTGAACTGAATGGATACAATACAATTACACCAATAACCCTTTTCCATTTCCTCCTTATGAGTAACAAATACAGCCAGCCCAACATATGTTAAGTGGAACCCAATAAAATCTAATTTATGGAGCAATGCAGAAATGTAAGCTCGTTAGATAATTTAAACACTTTATTGAAAGAAAAGAATGTTTCTATGTAACTTAGACAACAAAGCCAATGGACATTTGTAGTCAATATTTACACTGATTTCTAAGACAAAACACTCAATCGGTTAACCATAAGCATAATCAGTTGCTCATGTCACAAATATCATTCTAGTGGTAAGGAAAACGCCAAGCATCAAGACCTTATCACTGTCATCACTAGCACGCAAAGCTAATCCTCATCAGTGCCAGACCGCTGGTGAGTCAAAACGCCCAGTTTATGCAGTTAAGTTCATTTTGCAGTCGTCCCAAAAAAAAGTTAGGTCTCAGCTGTTCTTTTTTTATTCTGTAACATCTTCAAGGGCAGCAGCAGGTATCTCTGGCGGTGAAGGCATGGTTGCGACATACTTGAACTGTTACAGTTAATGAACATTACACACATACCCTTCTAAAAATACGTGAACTTATGCTAAAATATTCGACTGTCTAATTGTAGATATACCTTATGCTGCTTGTATTTTTCTCTGACAGCCTGTAGTCCACCACCTCTTCGACACAAATATAAGTCATGTATAATTAGAACACATTCCTCCAAATCTGATGGCTTGTAGCGTGTGTACTTTTGCAGTACTAGATTCTGTATAACACATGAATCAGCAATTGCCAGTAGGACTGATCGTCAAAGAATAACACTCCAAATGACTCTTACCCAGGGATGCTTCTTTGGATGAAGAATGTATCTTGCAACAAAAATGACAGAAGCAGCCACCAAAGATGGTAAAAATTTCAGGCAGTTGTAATCCAGCAAGCTTAACTCAGCAAGATAGTAACCAAGGAACTCAAGTCGCAAATTTACGCTCTGCAGAAAGGCACAATTAATCATAAGTCAAGACAAGAAAGCATTCGCTTCATCTTTGCAACCAACAGTGATTAAAGAAATGTCTGCTTACTTTGTAATCCTCTTGTGCAATCCTAGTAAATCTCCTGTTAAGAAACATTACACGTTATCACATTTCATAAGCAACATACATACACGCGTCATCTAATGTAAGCACATTACAAGTTGAAAGGGACAATACCTTAGAAATGTCTTCATCGTAGGATTGCCCAGTTCAAATTTCAGAGAGTTAAGTATGTCAGACTCCATTTTAACCACCTTCAAAATCAACCAAAAGCAATCAATAACCGTGAAATCAAATCAAACCCAAAAATTGTCAAAAAAAAAAAGAATAAAGAAAGGTATACCTCTTGCTTGGTGTAGGTGTTATCCGTAATGTCGCAGAAGTCTTCCACATTTGGAGGGTTGATTTCTTCATATTTCCTGCTTATCATTATTAAAATAACAAATCTAATCAAAATCATACAAGAATCAATTAACCGAAACAACTTCTAAACTCATGGCTTACGAGGCGATGAGCATTGAAGAAACGCCAAGTAATTGAAGTTTCTGCCTATTCAGGGCATTTAACGACAAGTATCGGTCAATGTAGTTAACAGTAAGGTACAGAGTATCTGAGACAAGCTTGTACTCCTCAGCTACCTCCACCAACCAATCCACTAAAATGCCTCTCATATTAGGAGTAACGTCAGTTTGAACCTTCTCAATGTAATCAGGCAATGGTCTTCTCTTTGGATCCATCTAAAAAAAAAAAATCGATCAACTAAATAATTAATCTCAAGCCCATCATACCAGCGATTCATTAAAACAAAGCAAACAAGAAAAGATCAAACTACCTCCATACTGTGAAGGTACTCGTAAATATCAGAAACGTATTGCCCACAAAACTGGGGATCATCGGACTTAGTATCAACGTCCTGAACATCCTCTCTGGTAACATCTTCCTTCTTAATCACAATAGCCTTCTTCGCTTTGGACTGTTTGGTTACCTTACGTTTCTGCTTATGTGACTCCTCTCCAGAACCCACGTTCGCATCATTGCATACATTCCGAAGCTCCCCCAAAACAACCCGTTTCTTCAAAAGGGGCTGTTCCTCGACGGAAACCGCTGCAGCCCTCTTCTTGGCAGCGCGCGTGAGCCTGGCACAATTCTCCTGTTCCGCCATCGAACTCACACTCAGACTCGCAGCCTTGGAAACTCCAACTCTT
>JANZLC010078773.1:0-12347 GCA_026413385.1 Erythroxylum gracilipes | reverse complement strand
TATACGAAAACATTCAGTATTTATATGCATATATGCTAACATGATGCATGAGCAAGAAAATGCATTGTCTTAAATTTTTATTTGAGCTTACACGTACTGAAAGTTCGGGTCCTAACCCTTAATAGGGGACGGGATGTTACAAATTTAATAGGAATTCAAATTGGAGAACGCATAAGACATATTCACTAAAATTAATCTTAGAAAGCTTAAACCCATACATTTTCTAAACTTCTTGAACTAAAATCATTCCAAAAATCCAAAAGATTAGAAATGGGCTTACCTTGAATCTTTACCAAATGAAGAGATCTTTGGCTCAAATGGAAGCTCTTTTCTTCCTCTACCTTTTTCTCTTCTTGAACAACCTCAAAATATCTCTTGAAGGCTAAGAAAAATTGAAACCCTAACTCAACTCTCTTTTTTTCTCCCAAACCACCGAAACTCTCTTCCTCTATCCTTGTTTTCGTATTTTCTCTTCTTCTCTCCCTCAATTCACATTTTTCTTCTTTATTTAAAAGCAAGACAACACTTCATCTTCTAATTATGCCTTTAATGATTGAGAAATGTCCAATTTGCCCTTCCTTCCATGCCTTATGTCTTTTATACTTAAGTGATCTTCCAAAAATGCCCTTCATGCAATCTTACTACCTTAACACTTTAATTCAATTTACCTATGTCATAAAATCTTACTAACATTAACATAATAATTAACTCCATAAAATAAATCCATAAAGACCTCATAATTAATTTAAATCATGCTTATTCATCAAGATAAAAATTCGAGCGCCAACAATTAATACACACCCCAAACCTATCCTCAAATCATCAATATATAACTCAAAACCTCCACTACTTGATGGTAGCACCAAAATTGGGCTAAAAGTCAATCTCCACTTCAGCTCCTCAAAACTCTCCGGACACTAATTAGTTTACTCAAACTAAACCCCTTTCTTCAACAATTTGATTAACGGGCTAGTTATTATCGAAAATCCTTCTATAAATCTCTGATAATACCCAGCAAGTCCTAAAAAACTCCTTATCTCTTATATATTTCTAGGTAGCTTCCACTCTCTAATTACCTTTAACTTAGTAGGATCAAGCATCACTCCCTCTCGGGACACCATATGTCTAAAAAAACTACCTGCTCCATCCAAAACTCAAACATAATTTTTTCGTATACAATTGTGTCTCCTTTAAAATCTGTAACACAATCCTCAAATGTTTCTCATGCTCTTCCTTACTCCTCAAATACACCAATATATCATCAATAAACACTATCACAAATTAATCCAGATACTCCTGAAAAATCCTATTCATCAATGTCATAAATGCGGCTAGTACATTAGTCAACCTGAAAGAAATCACTACAAACTTATAGTGGCCATACCGAGTACAAAAAGCTATCTTGGGAATACTTGACTTAGCTATCCTTAACTGTCAATATCCCGATCTCAAGTCAATCTTAGAAAATATGACAACTCCTCTCAACTGATCTAAAAGATCATCTATCCTCAACAACAGGTACTTGTTCTTCACTATCACCTAATTTAGCTGCCAGTAACCCATTCAAAGTCTTATATGATCTTTTCACTGACTTCCACTAAGTCAGTGCATTGCCCTAGAATAAGGAAACGATGTACAATAACCTTCTTTTAAAGGTACACTTTAGACGGCCTAAAACCTACTCAGTCTACTCCCACCATGCCTTAGTCTCCTCAAGATCAGTAGTACCTTGAAACTCTACTGCACCTTTCTTACGAATCTGCTTATAGTTGCGATCAACCCCAGAATCTCCTAGGAATGGAGCCGCAATAATAGCCTGTTGCATCATCTAAAAGAACTATTGGCACCTCTCCTCCAACTTTATGCATACAAGCATCCCCTGATCTGACACATCTAGAGCATAAATCAAATTACTCAATTTCCCAATCAACTCTAGATCAGCAGTATCCTCTCCTAAAACCTCCCCAAATAAGACAATAACACATTATTAGTATTTTTTCACTCAATACATCCCTAGAAATGTAAATTATCCAAATCATTCCTAAAGCATAATACTAATTACCAAAATCCTCAATAGTTCCAAAAGAGAGATGTTCATCAGACACAAAAGTACTCTATATTACACAAAAGTATTCTATATAACACGACTACCCAAGCTGTCACATAAAATATATAAATATTCACAAAACTTTACTCAGGTAATATGTTGTCTTTACCTAAACTTCACTCTGTCAGTCCTATGCACTGGGGTTATCGACAATCTATTGATCTCCTAAAAGAAATAGTGGCAAGGGGTGAGCTGCCTACTCAGTAAGGATAACTGACCGTACCATTAAAATCAAATAACTCAATATATAAATATAAAGCTTAGTCAAGTGATTAAAACATTTATATAATACAAAGATACATAACATTTCTCAGTATAATCTGAACAGTTAAAAAACATCTCAAAATTCTTCCAAACAAGTTCTAGCACAAATATTAATTTATAACTGCCATTTATGTTTTGTCTCATAATTAATTGAATTGACTAACCCTACTTAACCTAGTAGGCTTACATTCAATGATCTGCTAGCTCATCTCATCTCATTATAATCTCTCACCAAATGGAAACGTAATTAAATGTATAAATATCGACATAGGGTATGTCAAGTTTTCAATCTCTCTCAGTACCTTGGTACTACTCCTATACCTAGCCTAAGACTCAGGATATCCCGGTATTAGTTTAGTATCTAGCCATCGACACAAGACATACCTAGGACTCAAGATGCCTCGATATCTGCTTCCCGATTTTTACCAATTATTTACAATAAATTATCAGTTGGTCTCTATTTAATTAACACATTTTTTGTTGAATTAACAAGCAATGCACCTTGTAAAACGTAATAAAGTATAAAAGTGAAACACATTGTACTTCATTAATTATTTGTGAAATCAAATAAACATAATTCATGTATGTAACTATAATTAATTAATTAATTAATGATTAATTCAAAATATCATTCGCTAAAAATAATTTATTAATAACAAAAAGGTACACTATTCTAATAGTACAGTCTAAGGTTATTCTTATCTCAATTTCATACTCAATTAATTGATAATCCAAATTACTACTAAATAAGACCTTTGGACCTAGAAATTACAAAATTCTATTAGACTAATTTGAGAAATTTTCCAACCCAATTACACTTAATAATCTAATATTATTTCCTTTTCCTCTTTATTCTTAATTAAAAATAATAAGATCCTTATAGGGTGTTTGATTGATTGGAATAACCATTCCATTCCTAATATATTCCTGGAAATAAGCTATCCCCTGTTTGGTTGAAGAAAACATACGGAATATATATTCCAAGGGTTTACTTATTCTTTGAGTTTGGGGAATAAATAAACTTATCACCCCTATCTTTATCTATGCAAGTCTATTGTAAGTGATTGGGAATAAATTTGAGGACATATTAAACAAAAATATCCTTAAGGAATTCATATAATTAATTAGCTATAATAATAATAATAAGAAAAATAACAACAACAACAACAACAAAAGAAAAGTAGTAGTAGTAGTAGCAGTAGTAGTGTAGTAGTAGTAGTAGTAGTAATAATAATAATAATAATAATAATAATAATAATAATAATAATAATAATAATAATAATAATAATAATAATAAATGGATAAAATATACTAACGAAGTATATTCTTATTATTATTAATTATTATTAATCTTCGACTTACTATTAACAATTATTGTTATTATTATTATTATTAAATTCCTTATAATTTTTTATTTTATAAATTATTTTAAGAATTATTTTTTCTAATTTTATATTCCTTATTATTATTATTAATTATATTATTATTAATTATTATTATGTTTTTAATTATTCTTATTAATTTAATTGTTTTAAATTATGATAATTATAAATTTTCTACTTACTATTATTCTTACTATAATTAATTAATTAATTAATTAATTATATTAAATTCCTTATTATTATTAATTTTGTTCTTTATAATAATAAAGATAAAAATATATGTTTATACTCACCATCAAGATAAAAAGAATTAAACAAACAAACAAAAATTAAGATACTTTTAGAATAAAGAAAATTAATTAATTATGTACATAAATGAAAAATAAATAAATAAATAAATTACTATTTATATTATATAAATAAATCTTGTTATCAATAGAAGTGAAATAGTTATATAGAAGTGTAATTTCATTTATGGCCATATCTTGGCTTTAAAACGGCTTGTGCTTGGAAGAGCGGGACGCGTCTCTTAAATTTTTAACAAAAACAACATTGTTTTAATGTTAGATGGAATAAGACATGTTAATTTTAGACAGAAGATCTGAACTCTTTACCAACTATGTCGAGAATTTATATTACTTTCGTACTACTTATATAAGAGAAAGTTTCTGTAATAAAAAATCCACATAAATTAAATAGGCGGATGTTCATACAGAAACTCGGTTTAGGATTTTTGTGGTTCGATTTCTTTTCTTTGGCTTTCTAACAGGATCTCGGTTCAAAGGATCGGATGGTGAGGCCATTACTGATTGGGAAGATGGAGATCGGATGAAAATATGTCCTTGAAAATGGTCTCTATGCTTTTCATCTACGGTCTAATGACTTTAAACATGGACAAAAAGCCCCCAACACAGAAGTTAACGGACAAGTTCAATTTGATGTTGGATACAGGTCTAATTGACCCCCGATTTCTTTTCCAAATGCGTAGTGTCTCCAAGTGCTTCCGTACACATATTTAATATTCGAAGAGTCGCATCTGTCGCAGGTGATTCACTGATATTTTATTCCTAACCGCTGATCGTTTAATTCTTCTAAGCCTTTCTCCATTACTGTGTCATAGATGGTGACTTGTATTTGTCAATTTGTCAGGAAGATTAGGTCTCTTTTGCCTTTTGCGGCTTGGGCATTAAGGCCATCTCCAACTAAGGCTGGTGTTTTGGTGCAATAAATCTACTCTAAAGAAGATATTAAAATCTTCACATTAAAATGGTGCAACAACTAGTAATACATAAAAAAAAAATTTTAGAGTGGGTTTATTACATCAAAATATCAAATTTATGTATCAAAAGTTGTAAAAAGATAACTTTGTATATTTTCTTTTTAACATATTCTTTTTATATCTTTTTCACAAATTAATCTATTTCTATAATTTACTAAGTAATTAAATTTAAAATATATTTTACTTTACATAAAATATATCATTACAAAATATATATTAAAGTATATATTACTTTACACAATATTTGTAAATAATATTAATTTAATATAAAGTATATATTAATTAATTAAGAATAATAATTTTATTTTAATTTTTAATAAATAAATATATCAATTTAGTTAATAACTAAATTATTGTGATTGTATAAATATAAATTAATTTAATTAATTAATAAATTATTGTAGTATATCTTTGAAAAAATTTGGCGCAAAAACTTAAATGATGATGAGGTTCTGAACTTCTATCTATCAATTAACAATTACCTGAAGTTGGGCATTAAATGATGACGAGCTTCGATGTTAGACCCTGTAGTTGACTTTTAACACATGTACCCGAGACTAGGCGTTATGGTCTATGCTTTTTTTAAAAAAAATTAATAGAGAAAAGACAAGTTACATTATGGACTTGTTTAGATGTTTGGGTGATCAGCTATAAAATAGCTAATTGACCAAAGTCAATCAGCTATTAGTTTTATTTGATTATTAACTTTTAGTTTTATTTAGTTATTAGTTGATTGAGTTGGCTGATTCAACCCAACCAACTAATTTTATAAAAGCTGCTTGTGACCAGTGTTTATTTGATTATTAACTTTTAGTTTTATTTAATTATTAACTGATTGAGTTGGCTGATTCAACCCAAACCAACTAATTTTATAAAAGCTGCTTTTGACCAGTGTTTTCACAATAACTGATTGATTTTTCCTTTGATAACCTTCACTCTCTCTTATCCATGCGATGTATGTCTGGTCTCACTACTAATAAGTCCCGAGGGGTGACTATTAGTCACCCTAGAGTCATGCACGACGTATGTCCTTTGCTTTAAAGTTTAATAATATAAAGTTCTTGTGTCTCATTCATGTCCTTTGCAAAATTTTTTATAATATTTAAATTATTAATTTATATTGAAGATTATAAACTTAATTTTTATAGAATTAAATATCTAAAATTTAAATTGTAATAAAAATATTCAACAAAATGCTAAGATATATAATATTTATACCCTCATAATTTTTTTAAAATCATGTCCTCATAAGTTATTTTACACATAAACAGCTATTACTAAATAACTAATTTTACTAAACATCAAATGACAAACAACTAATACAATCTATTAGTCAAATCAACTGATAGAATCAGCTATCAGCTAACAGCTAATACAATCAGCTTATTACCAAATAAGGCCTATAAATTTAAAGAAACAGACTATCAAACTGATTATCCAGGAGAAGTATATGGTCTATGTTTTTTAATAGTATAGGGTCCCCTGTACACGCTAACAAGTCATTACAGGTCAAATCGTCTGTACCATTTTCTCAATTATAACCTTATTTTCAAGAACCTCGTTCACAAACTTTGCAATAAATAAATGAATTTTATGGATGATATTATTTGGCATTGTTTTGGAAATGGGCATTTGCTTTTCAACTTGGAAAATGGGCAATTACTTCTTGCTCTATTAATTAGATAAGAAAGGATACTGGAACGCCATCTATAATGTATTCAATAAAAAGAATTTTAATTAATATTTTAATGTTAATAAAACATAATTACTATTAATAATTTATTTTTTAAATATTATAAAAATAGTAATATGAAAATCATTAATTGATAGAGAATAGTTAGATAATTAAAGCTTAAACAAAAGTTCTCTCTTTTTATTAATATTTAACCCTTTTTAAATCTATTTTTAATTTTGGTTGTTAGTTATTTAGGATTTTTCTAGTTCGATTTCTTTTCTAAATGCATAGTATCTCCAATTGCTTCCGTACACGTATTCAATATCCGAAGAGTGCATCTGTTGCAGGTGATTTTACTGACATTTTATTCCTAACAATTGACCGTTTAATTCTCCTAAGCCTTTCTCGATTTCTGTGCCGTAAATGTTGACTTGTTTTTGTCAGTTTGTTAAGAAAATTTTGTCCTAGCTCTTATAATTAATTGCTTGTTTAGATGAACTTACCTCAATAGAGTATTTGTTAGTGTAGCTTTTGATGGTAGAACTTTTTTTAAAAAGAACTTTTCTAAGAAATCAGTTGACTGTTTAACTGTCAGGAAAAACTTTTTAAAAAGAGCTTCACACAATAGACTGTTTGATAACATAAAATTAAAAATCACTTTTATTAATTTTAAATATACTTTATTTTTCTTTACAGGTTACTTGCTCAGTTTTCTCCAGGTTACTGCTGTAGAGTTCTCCTTTGCTTGCTTAGAGGAGCTCCACAACTATTTCTCGACGGCAGGTTTTCAGGTTATTTCGGGCCTTAATTGTGTTTGGATGTATCAGTTCTCTACGGTTGGCTGACTACGGAATAGAATTTCCACGTTTGGATTGGATTCTCCTTGGGTCATGTTTGATAGTTTCAGGGCGTTTTTTATTGCTGTTTGTCTGCTGTTTGGACTTTGGTAGCTTCCCCATTGCTTGATGTTTTCCTTTCTTCTCCTGTTTTAGGCTAATTATTTAGCTGGTTGAGCTTAGGTGGCTTAGATTGTGACTTTTTTGTATATATTCTTTTGCTTATTTATTAATCTTTCTGATTTACCAAAAAAAACTATACTTTATTTTGTAATAAAAATTATTTATGCATATAAATAATATTTAAAGTATAATAAACAATGGGTTTACATTTACTTTACAATTGTACGACAAATTCACTTCCATCTTGTAGAAAATTATTTAAAGAGATGTCTCATTTTTTGTAAAAAATAAAACTAATATAAAAAATAAATATTAAAACATATAAAAAGCTAAATAGTATTATAATCCCAAAATAAATGTTCAAGTTGAGTAAATAATTAAATACATAATAAATTATGCACTTTATTGTAACACAAGAAGATTTGAAATATGTTCTATCGCATCATTCATCTCGTTATTATGTGTTCCATCAATTGCTCCAATGTAGTCTTTAAAATAAAGCCAAGACTTTTTATCATCTTTAATTTTGCTTAAAATTTCTCTAAAAGTTAGATCTTTTGATTTTATGAAATCAAAAACAAACCGTCGAGAAATTGTTTTCGCCATAATGTTGTTATGCAGAAAACTAAAACGTCTCCATCCCAAGATAGGAAAAATGCTTGTAGCTTATAATCCAAATGGTGATAAAGATTATGACTTTTACATTACAAAAGCAAACAGTCAAGTCAAAGACTAAAAAGTAAAAGGCTATTTCATTCACTCGTTCCAAAATAAGACACCCTTTTTTGGACCAAAACAAAAGCACAACATAACCATTGACTCAATAGTATGATCCTCACAAAATTTCAATTCCAACTCCCTGATTGGCTAGCAGTACATAAAAGGAGCTTTGTACATTATCCAACAAACAAAATCAACACCTAGACTGATAGATACTCTTTAATGGGCATTTCTCAAAAAACGAACTAACCCCCTCTATCCGGCAGGACGATAGATTTTGCCTTCAAGGTCCTCATGAAAGTTGTAGGTCTTGAAGTTCTCTTTCAAAACATATAAAGAAAACCTTAATCTGACATCTGTAGGGAAAGTTATGGCAATTTTCTCAACCTTGTATCATCTGATGACATCATCTTCGTCCTAAAATGATTTCATAATTTTGTTCCTTTTTCTACCCTTCAAATGATAGAATTTGTCTTCAAGGTCTTCATGAGAGTTGTAGATCTAGAAGTCTTCTTTCAAACCATCCAAAATGAAGTCAATCCAACATTTGTAGTGAGAGTTATGGCAATTGCGCCAAGATAGGTACAAATTGATTAATGGTATAAACATGTTCAATTCTTTCGGGTATAACTTCCTCATCCAACCTCCAAATGAAGTGACTCTTAAAGCAACGGATTCTTAACATCTTGTAATATCTCTCCATGAAAATTTGTATTTTTTGGAGTTATTTCGAGAAAGTTTTCATTAGAGAAAGTGAGAGGTCGGTTGGGAGGGCATGAGTGGGGTTGATCACGCTTTAGCTTTTTAAGAATATTTTGAGTTGTAGCACTCCGATTGAGATGATTCTTGTTTCAAAACAAACTAGGGAAATAGAGCTATAATTTTTTTGAAGAAGTCAAGTTGGAAATTTTAGTGTTTGACAGATGTGGGCACACCATCCTTGGGGAACGTTGGTTACGACCTTACCGAGCAATAAGCTCAAGGTTTATGACTCTGGATGTTGGGCTCCAGAAACGGGGTCCAACAATGGGCCTGTTGACAGCCCCCCCTCAAGTTGGTGTCGGTGATAACAGACCTAATTTGATGACATTGGAAGACAGAGCCATTGATGATAAAGGTTTAGTGAAGCAATCAGCTAACTGTGATGAAGATGGAGTGTAAGAAGTGAAGATGAATCCTTCAGTGACGATGTTACGTACAAGGTGACAGTCAATTTCAACATACGTCGTCCGTTCATAGAAAATCGGGTTTTTGGAGATGTGTATGGCTACTTCATTGTCACAATGTAGAGGAATAAGCATGGACAATGGAATCTGCATGTCACGAAGTAAGTACGTGATCCATCGAGTTTCACATAAAGCGCTAGCCCTGCTCCTGTATTCGGCCTCCGCGGAGGAGCGACTTAGTATGTTGTTTCTTTGTTTTCCAAGACACCAAAGCATCACCTAACATGACGCAATATCCAGTGAGGGCTTCCCGTGTATAATTATGGCTAGCCAAGTCCAAGTTGGAGAAAACTTGGAGGTGCACTGTGTTTTTGTGCGGGATACAGAAGGCGTGAAGCCTTTGTTTTCTTGAGGTAATGAAGTAGATGGGATAAAGCGTCCCAATGCGGCTATCGGGGCGGAGGTAAACTGGGTCAACTAATGGACCACAAAAGCTACGTCGGGTCTCATTAGATTTAAGTAAAGCAGTTGACCTACGAGTCTGCAGTATTAATCTGGGTTATCCAAGAGAGGACCAGCATCAGGAATGAGCTTTTGGCCTAGAGGAAATAGAGCAACAACCTCTTTCAGATCTGAAAAATTTGCATATAAGAGTATGTCCTGTATGTATTTGTTTTGTGAAAGAAATATCCCTTCAGTGGAGCGGTTCAGTTCGATTCTAATGAAGTATTTGGCTAGTCCCATGTCTTTGATAGTGAATAGATTATGGAGGTATTCTTTGACTGCCAGAAGTAAAGATTCTGAAGGGCTTATAAGGAGCACATTGTCCACGTAAATGAGAAGAGCTAGAAAGTTGTTAGCAGAGCCTTTGATAAACAAACAGGTATCAGAAGGTGACTGAATAAAACCGTAAGATTGTAGCTTGGATGTGATTTCGTGATTCCATTGTCTACCGACTTGTTTAAGGTCGTATAACGATTTACATAAACGACATACCTGACCTGGAGCAACTTTCGAATACCCCTGGGGAGGATGTATATATAGCTCTTCATTGATAGACCCATGAAGATAAGCGTTGTTGATGTCACAGTGGTGCAATGGCCAGTTATAGGCAGTTGCTATGGCTATCAATATACGGACTATTGTGAGTTTAGCGACTGGGGGAAAAATATCAGTATAATCCAGTCCTTCCTTTTGACTGTATCTGCGAACCACCAGTATGGCCTTTCGATGATCCACGGTCCCATTCAGTTTCCTCTTCATTTTGAAAATCCATTTTGTGTGTAATGCACATTTGCCTTTCGAGAGAGTTGTCAATTCCTATATGTTGTTTTGCTCAAGTGCATCTAGCTCCAAATGCATAGGACTGACCTAAAGAGAATTAGTAATAGCAGTAGCGAAAGACAATGGTTCACGTTTAGTATCAATGTTGGCCATGAACGTCATAAAGGGCGAGGAGTGAGAGAATAAAGAGGTAGGAGGGGGTGAATGAACCTGGGAGTGTGACGTTGTAGCTACGTCGAGTGGGGGAAGGGAGGTTATGTAATCCTTTAAGTAAGATAGATGAGATCTTATCCGTGTGCTTTATCTGAGCGGGGGAATAGTGTTTTGGTGTGGGTGTGGATGGGTGTTATGAGAGGTGGTACTGTGTGTGTCTGTTGAAATAGATGTGGGTTGGTTGTCAGTTGGTGAGGTAGTAGGGGAAGCTGGTATAACGTGGTATGGTTCATGTGAGGAAGGAGGCGGGAGTTGGGTGGAAATGTGGTCATTAGGGCTGTCTAGAATATTTGGGAAAATTGTAGTATGAGGTTGGTAGATGTGTTTTGAAAAGGGAAAATTTGTTTCGTAAAAATCGACATCTCTGGATACAAATTTTCTGATCATTAAGGTCAAATAATTTGTCCTTTTTGTCCGAACACATACCCTACAAAAACACATTTTTTTGCATGTGGTTTTAATTTGTCTTTGTATGGTTTGGTATTTGTCGTGTAACAAAGACAACCAAAAACTTGTAAATTTTTGTAAAAGGGTTGTTTATGGTAAAGCTTTTCATATGGGGATTTCTAAGATAAAAGTTTTGTAAGAAGGCGGTTGATGATATATGTGGACGCGAGTAGGGCTTCCCCTAAAAAATGTTTAGGTAAATTGGCTTGATATATCAAGGCCCTAGTAATTTGAATTTGCATTCAACAATGCCATTTTGTTGGGATGTATAAGGGCATGATTTTTGTTGTGCTATTCCTTTGGATTGGAAAAGGTCCTTACATTTTTTATTGACAAATTAAGTGCCGTTATCAGTACGAATACAAATGACAGATGTTTGGTATTTGTTGGCCCCCGAATGTTTTTTTTGTTAAACATGATTTAGATAATTATGAGGTTTGGATAGATGAAATATTTTTTGGAGTAATTTTTTTCTATTTATTGATGTCTATGTTAGTGGAATTTATTTCATGGATTAGTTGAAGTAAAGGTGGTAAATTCATGCATAAATGGGTATTTTGGGTAGTTTACTTAAGGTTAAAAACACTAAGGCATTAAAGGAAGGTCAAGGTGGACTTTTCTCATTCATTAAAGGTAAAATGGGAAAGGAAAGGTGTTGTCTTGTGCTTGAGAAGAAGAAAAACGTGGAATAGGTGAAAGAAAAAGTAAAATACGAAAATCAAAAGTGAGAAAGAGAGGTTTCGGTGAAGTTGAGAAAGGAATAGAGTTTTGGGATAGGTTTCATCTTTTCTTAGTCTTAAAGAGAGAGTTTAAGGTTACTCAAGAAGGGAAAAAGAAAGAGGAAGGGAAGA
>JANZLC010078738.1:0-12350 GCA_026413385.1 Erythroxylum gracilipes | reverse complement strand
ATAACCTACACAATATAATCCTTAATTTACTCCAATCAAATGAAAAATTATCAAACTAAAACCTCAGAATAATTTAATCACGCCTCCAAATAATTTAAACATGCTTAAAAAGGAATCGGGGCCCAACACAATCCATACATCCAAAATTAGCATATAATACCTCATTCTAAAAATGAATCATTCCTCTACAACTTTCCATTAGACCATTTAAGCCAATTGAAACCATAACAGTCCAAAATTTGACTTCAAAACAGAAATCACAAAACCTACATTGAGGGCTAGGTTTCAACACAATGTACATTAACAACTGAAATTCAATATGTCATATGTGACTCAGTCAAGTGGTAGTCTCACCATCCTTTTAATTGGCTAAAAATGATTACAGCATGATAAAAAGTGTTTGATTGTTTCCTACAAGCATTTGTATCCATGATTCTTTATTGTAATGTATTTAACATGTTATACTCTGACATACCATTTATATTCCACTCATATACATGTATTTAATATGTTAACATACTCAGACATATCATCTATATTTCGTTCATATACAAAAGATGCATTATACCTAGTTTGTCATAAATTATCATCAAAGGTTTCTCATTCAAATAACCAAGTACTATGGACTGATGTGTGCCTCTCAAATATGAAAAGAAGTAAACTTCGTGACATGACTCCATTAATATAGAACATTACTATTATCCAACGCTTTAACTATACTGAAAAAGAATTCCTTTCTGGTTACCAACCACACGGTTTCACAATATATGCCAATTTGGTTTGGCAAAGATAAGCAATGAATAATAACTTCAATATCCTAATATAATAAATAAGAATTGAGATGTGAAAGTGAGCTATACATCAGACTGATTGACTAGTAGGCAGTGTAAATATGGCATCTGTACTTATCAAAGAGCTCGAGCTCTTCGCGATCAATAAAGACAATGGCGTAGAGTACGTAGAAGATTCCAGGTAAATAACTTAGAAAAAACAATAGCTAAAACTAGAAAGAAGCACCATTTCCAAATCTTTTTCAAAAATCTAAAATAATGACTGAGGGAGTGATATGTATATGCTACAACATTCATGTCTGAGATAAATGTGTCATGGAAGAAGCAACTCACAGTTTTGCATAATTTTCTTTGTAAAAATCAACCAATTGGTTGGCTTACACAAAAGTACCGTTAAGTATTATAAAATGATTAAGTTTTAGTTAAAAATTTGTGGTTATTCCCAATAAATTTGTTAACGTATAATATTGATTGTTACGAAGATGCTTTCCAACTAAAGAGTCTTATTTACATGGCAAATCACATTAATGCTATTAGTTATAAGATTAATAGTGTAACAAATTGAAAGCTGATTATTTTATTGCTATTTTTGATATTTCTAATTAATATTACAAAATCAAACAAAGGTTAAGATTTTAAATATAATTCATCCTTTTAAATTTATATATTGTTGTTTAATATTTAAATAACATAATATTGTGAGGTAGACAAAGTTGTTATTTCATTAGAAGAAGAATTATATTTTAAATTTTGACCTTAATATGTGATACATGCGTACCAATGTGTGTGTGTGTGTGTCTGGGGCGATTTTGGTAATCCCCCACTCTTGATGAAGTTAAGCTGAAAAAAATCAAAGTAATCGGGTGTTTGATGTGTGTAAGTTTTAATAACACCCTCGATAATCCGCAAGCATACGATTCGTTAGCGTAGCATCTAAGGTGTCGATCCCACAAGGAGGGATAATATAATTCTAAAATCTAAGATCAAAACAATTTGCAGAAATTCAAAATATAACAAAGCTAAAATGAGAATTCAATTCAATCAATCAAATTAAATCATAAATCAATCATGAAAATATTAATAATTCAGCAGTTGCAATACGCACCCAAGAATCAATTGAGGAAATTACCCATTGAGAGAAGATAATTTTATCTATCCTTAACGCTAACCTAGTTGATTATAAATTACCAGATTATTGGTTCTAGACGATTTTATGGTTGATTACTCTCTCTCGAGTTATAACCATTAACCCTAAATTATAAACCATAATCAAATTATTAGGTACGTGCGGGTTTTTGTGTGTCATTCTAAGAGAAATTGTCCATAGTGTGAAATTGTCCATAGCGTGTGAATATATATAATACGTTAATGGTTATTAAGAATCAACATATTCAAGAAGCTCCACATAAATTTTTGGTGGGTTTGTTCTTGTGTTTTATCAATATTGACAAAGGAACGAACGAAAGAAGACAAGTTGGCTCACAACATCAAAATTAAGAATCGAACAAACGAGAATAACGGCACTTCATCACAAGATATATCCTAAGACCACTCGTTCCCAACAGTCTCAAATAGCAGGGTATGCAAAGCTGCCTGAAACAAACTTAAAAACTTATTTTCAATGTTTCTGGAATTCGAAGTTTGTAAGCACCAGCAATTAGGCTGAGGCCGATTTGGTATAAAATCGGATGCCAAAAGCCAAGCCCAAGATTACAAGGGGAGCTAGGAACTGGAGCAGCCTGATGATGAACTCTGGGGTCTTGTCTTGGTTATAATGAGGCTGCTTGGGCGGAGTGTACTTGACCTTGGTGGGTATTGTAGATGTATCAATATCGCCAACATAAAATTCATCCATCATTGATCTTGCACTAGTGCTGTGCCCAACATCCTCAAAGTCATCAGTGGCATCCTTTCCTATAAACCACAGAAATCAAATACATAGCAGCGTGAGTAAGCAGTCATCTCACAGTGACTATCTTCAATTCGCACAAAACCAGTATGTCTCTATACCCGTGGCCGACAACAGGACTTCGTCACCACCAGGATGGTCCTCCAAAAATTTGGTCACATCATATACCTGTTCCATAAAATCCAAATTTGGAAATCAAGGGTATACTTCTAGAAAATACACTTTCATGCCAAGGCTCAATTGGATATAGCTTGCTTATTAAAGCATCAAGATTTCAAATTCAACACGTCTCCTCTTTTCCATTTTGCATAGCAAGCCTATCTAGTTACTAATATAGTGCTTTAATACATTTTGTTCGACTACCTATCTGGGCTGTAATAGTAGATAAACACATCATTGAATGGCATCCTTTGGATTTTGAATGAGGCTACTAGATTTTGGTGTCATATTATAATATGGCATACCATAAGTGAAAGCGGTTTCAAGATCAGATATAGTTTTAGGCTTCAACCATTAAAAAACATAAAATGATTAAAAGAATCATAAAAGTACTCTATCCTGTTATGCAAAATTGGATAAACAGATCCAAAGTAACAGAGTATAAACTGGAGAATACCATATCCCCCAAAAAAGAGGCCTAAAATTGAGACTTCATGGCTGGCTCAAAAGATACTCGACAACTGAGGTTTGTGGGTATTAAGAAAAATAAGAAAGTTTGCTAATAAATAAACCTTTTTATACAGGACGTGATCAATCAACGAAGAACTATATACCACTTTGGACCAATGCAAGTTGAGGAAAGTAAGGAGAAGAACAATATATCAATGCTTCGCAAGCAATTAAGAAAGAGAACACATTTTCATATTCATTATCGTAAAGGGCAGATGTGCAAGTAGTAATAAGGTGATCTCTGTGAAATTGGCAATGAAGTTAGATAACATACGCAACAAGAAAAATAGAACAAGCAGAGCGGATAAAAACATCTTGAACTGAATAACAATCATTACATGAAATACCTAATTAAAGAATTCAAATAACGAACTAGAACCCAGATGCCAAAAGCAGTAATCTACAAATATCCAGCAAGCCAAAATGGCTAGATCTATTCTGATACCAAGCGATTATCATAAATACAACTGGATAGCGAAACAAGGACGACATACCTTGCCCTCAATAACAAGCCAGCAATCCTTGCGGTGGTTGTGGTCAGAGACCTCAGCTAGAGTGAAGACCTTTGATTCACCACCCATTTGATGAGTCACAGAACCAAAAACACCAACCTTGGATCCTGGGAAAAGCTTCGAGTGGATTAAAGGAGAGTGGGAGAGTTGGTGAGGTCGATTGAAAATGTAGGTTGGTGAAGGGGTGAGACGGCATAGTCACCAACCAAACCATTTTTTTATTATAAAAAGAGAATTTATGGTAACAAAATTGTTCTTGAATGATGAATTTTCAAAAATAGGGAGCTAATGCTACTCTGAAATCACATCCGCAAATAATTGGGTAGGACCAGAAAAGAGAGCAGTTGATGTTAGTCTTAAAAGAAAGAAATTAATGTTGTGTTAGTCTTAAAAGAAAGACATGCCTTTATATTATAAAAATTAATTAATCAGGAAAATTGAAAACGATTTTCACTTCACCATAATGAGTTGGTGGAATAGGACCGCTCCACTCCTTACAACTGAGCAAATTTAGTAAGATATGACAATTGACATCTGGTAGCAATAGCAAATTCAGAAAGACGATTGGGTTGGTTGGGTCATCAAATTCGGCCACCAAACCACAAGGATAAGGATTTGTCAAAAAAATGGTACTCGCTGTAGGTGATTTTGACCGAAATGGAGCTAACTATCATGTCTATTGCTGACAATAACATTAATTGAAGCCCAACCCAATACAATTATTACGTCAGATCAAGTGGAGCAGGTCCACTTGCTTCTCAAGTGGTAGGGTCGCACTCCCATCCAGTGTTTAGGGTTTCGTACCGTTCCGGTTGGTACCGGACGGAACGTTCCGTACCGGCCGAAAAATGGTACCGAAATGATCATAAAAATACCGGTGATGAATTTCGGTCAGTACCGGACGATTCCGGTCGGTACCGGCCTGTACACCAATACCGGATTATTCCGGGGTCATTCCGTAAAAAATAAGTTGTTGAGGGACTATTTTGTAAAAAAAAAAAATTAAACTTAATTGGCGGCGGCGAAAGTCGCGACGGAGACAACAATGAAGGTGGTGAGAATCCAGGTGATAGGAACAGAGAAGAAGCTTTCATGGCGTTGGCGGAGGCTAAATGTTCTCTTGAGAGCTTGCCTGCGAACTTGACGGCAGCGATCCAGGCGGGTAGAATCCCTGGTGCGGTGGTTTCGTGGTTTCTTGAGCTGGAAAAGTCGGGACTTTTCCGATGGTTGATGCAGTTTGGTGGGTTTAAGGAGAGGTTGTTGGCCGACGAACTGTTTTTGGCAGAGAGAGAGACAAGGGGACAGAGAAAGAGAGAAAACGGAGTTGGGAGTGGTTGGGTTATGATCCGGTTGGGGAAGAAAGTAAAAGAAATTTTATAATCTCTCTAGCAACCCTTTTATCGATATCTGTTCAAAACTTTCATTTTGTCCACTTCTGTATTTTCGATTCTCTTTTGTTTCAAATCCTAGTTTCAGAAAACACCTTTCATTGATCTAGCTTAGTCAACACTTTGATTAAAGCATCGAAAGGACCCACCTTCCCTTCACTGATGTTGATTAATTGATTGTAAAAATTTAAATTTAAAAGTTGATAATCAAAATTAAATCAATATTTAAACTTAAATATAAAATTGATAATCAAATGAAGTTAATAATTAAATGTGAAATTGTAAAATTGATAATCAAAATTGGTAAAATTGAAAAAGCTTAAATCATTAATTGATACATTCTTAATATTTATTAAATGGTAATTTATTTTTAATATTTGGGTATTGAATTTAGGTAAATAATTAGTTAAGTATAAAATTATGGAATTAGAAATTAATAATAATTTGATTGTAGTTAATGATAGTATTTACCTATTTGAGTATTAGTAGTTAATGAAATATTTAAAAATTATTGTTATTTTGAAATATTTGTTGTCATTATTATTTATTATTAAAATGTTTGAAAATATGATTGATGTAAACAGTAAACTAGTAAAGTATATAGTACAACTGTATAATATACTAAAGGACTATTTTGTAATTTTTAAAAAATTTAGGGACTATTTTATAAATTTTAAAAATATCCCGAAACGGTACCCGGTACTGACCGGTACCGATATAGTTCCGTTCCAGAGCTCAATCCGGTACCGAACCCGGTACGGTATTCATAACATTGCTCCCATCCCTTTCCTTCTCTGATATGTTATGTTTAGTGCCTTGGTTCCGTTTCTTTTTTTTCATTTTTTGCTGTGGTTTTTAGAAAAAATAAACAATTCATTAAAATACGTTTGGACGAGTGTTATTGTTGTTTTTTATTTCTAAAAAAAAACTGCAAAAAGTTTATAGAAACGTAAAAAAAGATATTTTTGTAAGATTTTGAAACATGATTTTTTTTGAGTAAAAACCACAAGCTTTGTTTTCACTGTCTTCTGGTTTTTTTTTTAACCTTGCTCTACTTTCACTATTCTGTGCTTGCTCCTTCATCTTCACTACCTGGATTTGGTCTACCACTATTGCTTCATTTCTTGGTTTTTTCATTATTCCCTAAATCATATGGTATTCTCCTACTTTTGCTTTTGCCGCGCCACCAACGCCTCCTTGGTGTTGTCATGATCAGTGGCATCTTATGTCGTCGTCGGTGTGCATCGCCACCACCTCCTGCCGTTTGCTTCCACGCTTGGGTTTCATAAACCCTCTCTAGGCTTCACCATTCAATATTTCACAAGTGGCGGTACAAACAGCTGGTGATTTTCAAACAAATGCAAGCAGTAGGGTCAGATACAGAAACTAGAACACAAAAACACTGCTAGAAAGTTTTAAGCTGTACCAGAACATCCAGCAGATGCCATCGCAAACCAAACTTCCAATCAACATACAATCCATAAAGAACACAAAACCAATATCCATCTTATTTCCAGATTTTGGGTTGCTAGTTCACATGTCTCCAGGTTTGTTCATATTTAGTTGTTGCTTCTGCGATATAAACCAACATAGAACTGTGAAAAGGAAGAGAGATATGAAGAAAATAACAATAGTCATACTTACTAAAAGCAATATGTAGAACTTCTGCTTTGAACATAAACTTTTGCATTTTTTTGTGATGATAAAGAAGACGATACACTCTCGATCTTCCTCTGAATAATTTTCGTGCAATGTATTTTAGGTGTTTAGTTTTTGCTTCACCTCCTCTGCTAAACATAACAAAAACTTCATTTTTTTGCGACAAACTGGTTCTTATAAAGAACCAACACAGAACAGTCATGAAATAATGTTATAATTATTTTCTTGATCCTCTCGTCATTTAAAGCAGAGATAGCTATAGTTGTTTTCTTCATCCTCATGGCTTCGTAGCTGTTTTATTCTTGGACTTTACGTACTTCTCTCTCCCTGTCCTAACGTCTTTATAGCTATTTTCTTCTCATCCTCACGTCGTATAGAGTGGAGCACATGGCTTTATAGCTATTCTTGTCTTCATGTCATTTAATGTGGCGTGGAGGCATTTAATGGAGGCTTTATTCTTACAAAGACATTCTTGTCTTCACACATTTATTGTGAAGCCTTGTCTTTACGATAGCTAGCTATTGTCTTCTCATCTTCACGTCGTTTTAATGTAGCACAGAGTAGAGTACTATTCTTGTCTTCACGTTATTTAATGTGGCTTGTGGAGGCATTTAATATAGGCTTTACCCTGAAGACATTCTTGTCTTCATAAGCCTTGTCTTCACAGACGGCGAACGGAGAACTAAAAGATTAAATATTTGTCTTCAGTTTTTTATTGCAAATCTCAACCAAATAGGTTTTTGTTTTCAGTTTTTATATTACAAATCTCAACCAAACAGGTTTTTGTTTTTTTAAAGGAAAAAAACAAAAACCAAAAATAGGAAACAGAAACCAAAAACAACAACAAAAAAACAGAAGTGGAACCAAACGACCCCTAGTTTTTAAATCCGATACGAGGTTGAGTCGTTCGTAATGTTCTTTAGTTCTTGGGAAATAACTGGATTATCCTCGCTTCACATTTGTATATATTTGACAATATTAGGCCACGTTTGAAGGACTCCACATCCTCCCCTCTATTATGCACTAAATATATAGAGACTTGCAATTTTGGTAATCCCCCACTCTTGTTGAAGTTAAGCTGAAAAAAATCAAAGTGACCAGGTGTTTGATGTGCGTAAGTTTTAATAACACCCTCGATAATCCATAAGCGTACGGTTCGTTAACGTAGTACTTAAGGTGTTGATCCCACAAGGAGGGATAATATAATTCCAAAATCTAAGGTCAAAACAATTTGCAAAAATTCAAAATATAACAAAACTAAAATGAGAATTCAATTCAATCAATCAAATAAAATAAAAAATCAATCATGAAAATATTAATAATACAGCAATTGCAATACACACCCAAGAATCAACTGAGGGAATTACCCATTGAGAGAAGATAATTTTGTCTATCCTTAACGCTAACCTAATTGATTATAAATTACCAGATTATTGGTTCTAGACGATCTTATGGTTGATTATTCTCTCTTGAGTTATAACCATTAACCTTGAATTATAAACCATAATCAAATTATGAAAATTGAAATCTCTCGATTAACAACCCACCCAAAACCCTAATTAGATCTAAAGTTGTCCAATAAACTATCGGGAGCTTATGCAAAATCTCTCTTCGTACAATTACCGATTTGATTTAATGCTTATTCTATTAAATCACCTAACTCTCGTTAGCCTAATTTAATTATGTTTCATTCAATTCACCATCTCCGTTTATTACTAAATTATGCAATCACAAAATTTAATCATCATAAATCCAATAAACATAAAAATAATACGATTTCATTAAATCAAGAATAAAACTTCGAAGGTGAGTTTAGAACACCCTCAATATTTAGATCATATCATCAACAATTCAATCCAATTCTATACAATGACAAAACTGAAAATTAATAGGAAATACAATCGAAATGGAGGATAGGAGGTAGCGATGTTGGGAAACCTCCTGATCTAGGAAGTAAGTCAAATTGGCTTCTTCTCCACTTCCTTCTTCTCTTTATCAATCTCTCGATAAATTCTCTTTAGGGTTTCTCAAAAGTGACTGATGCAAAAGATTCCTCTGCCTCTTTTTTTGTTATTTAAATATGCTTTATGTTCTGAGTAGCCCTGGGATTTTTTAAGGGTCCAAAAGGTCCAAAAAATCTCCCAAAATTTGACGTTTTTGAATGTCTAAGTCTGCTCGACGCAGGCCATGATTGTGGGCCACATCCGAGCCTTCTGCCATGATTGTGGTATGCAGGCCACGATCGTGGGCCATGTCTTGGGCTTTTGTCACGATCGTGACCCATACTCTAATACTTATGTCATGATTGTGGCCTATTGTGCCACGATTATGGGTTGTTATTTTAGCCCGAATGTCTCTGAAACTTCTCCATGTTTTGATGTTGACCTAGAAATACTAACAAACACGTCAAGGTACCTTAAAAACATAATATTTAAGCTCAAAGACTTGTACTAACCCATAAAAACACTTAAACACAAATAATTAACAAACGAACACAATTCTAACCTAAATACATACTAAACGATTGAATTAACAATTAAGTACATATCAAACTAAGCCCTAAAAAATAATACAATTTATACTTATCAGTGCTTAGCTGTGGAAGTTACACCCTATGGGAAGAAAGATATAGAAGAATATTGCAGGATATAAAGCTGAATACCTAAAACTTATGTCAAGACTTCTTTATGAGAATTAGAGAAGATATACTTACAAAAGGAATAACCGAGGAAATGTGTTCTAATTTTGCTTGTTGCTGGCAAGTTTTAAATTGAAAAGAAGAGGGATCAGACAAAATCTTATTAGAATGCAGACTAATTCACATATTTTAGAGCAATAGATGTTGTAGAAAAGTCTTAGGCACCTTTAGAAGAAATTTCTATTTGTTTCAATGTCTTATAGTTTGCCTATACCTTATTCTTATGTCTTGAATTGTTCGTATAACATTATTCTTCCAAAATACATATAATGAAATTCTATCAACTTTTAACTTCAAAAAATAAAAAACACGATGCAAGTTTAGAGATTTCAAAAATTTTTTAAAACTATTTGTTACTAAGATTACTAACAGTCTTCCGGCTAATGAAGCTAATGAAACTAAGATTAATATTTGAATTTTGTGATATTTTATAAAAGTGAAATTAAAGGAAAATTGATACTTGTAATCATTGATTAATCCCTACATTTCCATCATAAACTATTGTAACAAAATTCTCTGAAATATTTTGAGTACAAAAGGAAATAGAAATATTCTTATGCAAATTATGTCTTTTGACTGGTGAACTAAATATTATAAAGTGCTTGCTTTATCAGTTAATATATTACAACAATAAATTAATGGCCTGTTTGGTTCAAGGAATGGAATAGTTATTTCTAGGAATAGAAAAGATGTGGAATATAATAGAATGGGTATTACTTTGTTTGGTTTAAGGAATGGACTAGATAAAGAATTTATATTCCAATGTTTAGTTTGAAAATATGAACTTGGAATGAGAAAGGAATAAGTAACCAAAAGATCAAAATATTATTACTGTTATTTCTTTAAATTGCAGGATTAGTCACTTTTCAAGGATTGTTAGTTCATGTAACCTTTGTCTTTAGTTCATGCAACTTTTGTATTTGAGATTTGAAACATTGATGTATTAGGTTTTGAAATGTCTCTTCAGCTTTGTAAAGAACGATTAATCCTTTGATATTAGTGAATTATGAATTTTGTATATGATTGATGTTGAGTTGAAATTAGGTATAATATGAGTAAGTTATTGATTTGAGATGATAAATTTTGCACATGAATTGTTGTTATTTATACAAGTGAGATGTGTTATGGAAAAAGAATATAGAGATGGCATGAGACTTTGAGCCTTATGATGAGAAATAATACGTCCACGTTTTATGGTAAACGGGGCCCAACAGGTTTGGAATCAGATCAAGAAAATGAAACGACGATAGTTAAGGTATGATTCAAGTATGATGATGATTCGTTTATGTTAAGAGGTTGGATTCCAGAAACAGGATCCAACAAGGTAACTACCAAATCATAAAAACATATGGAAATTTAAAGATTTGTTGGTGCCTCAATAATATCATAACCTTTTCTCCATTAACAGTAATTTAACGCTACTATCTTCATACATACTATCTTTTTATGGCTAGAACAACATACCTATGGCAAAGAAAAAACCATCTTTCTATCTTGGAGGGAGGTTCTAGCACTAGCCACTGCCATGCTGCCGAAGGTCCACACTCTAAGAATAATTGCTTTCAACAGATTTCTATATGTGTAAAGAAGAGCAAACATCAAAGTTATAGGTTAAATGATGATTTTTTTTATCAAAACAATCTCACGAATTTCAATGATTATTAAAGAGATCAGAAATTCTTTAGTAGATACAAACTCCCAAGATAACAATATGAACTGATCTTCTGGAAGGTAAATGTGATGAGAGACAATTAGTAATATCAAGAATAACTGACCCTGGATTCGTCCAAGAACAAAGAGCAGAGATGTGTTCCCATATTGTTTTGTTGAAGGGGAATTCAAAGAAAAGGTGGTTATATGATTCAATTTGTTGAGAACACATGGGACAATATTTATCCATTTGCACATATGGTATTCAGTTTGCTGTAGAAAGTTTATTCTGAATGGCTAGCCAATAGATGAAGGAGATCCTCGGCATTAGGTTTCTACTCCATACTGTGGTAGCCTAAGGAACTGTGGATCTATGTCTATGCAAGTTGTCACAAATGATTCTGTTTGCCAGTTTGTCTAGTGAAATACGTTTCTAGAAGAAGGCGTCAGATTCATGAGGTGTTAGGGGATAGTTGGGCTGAAGATGAAGTAGACTCCTAGGAAGGTTCCATGATTTCCCATTAATGAAAGCTCTCATCCGTGTTTTTAGAGGAAACAACAGGCCAAAAATAGGTTTAGCTAGTAAAAGATCCATTCAAATTGAGAAAGATTTTATAACTAATCTTTTCAGCTGCATTCATATATCTAAATTCAAATACATCCCTTCGTAAGATATTTGACCTCAATGTAGATGAATACTGTTGGATCCCGTTACTGAAATCCAACTACTTATACAGATTCCCTCTTGCTCTGATACCACCTATGTTGGATCCCGTTACCGAAATCCAACTACTTATACAGATTCCCTCTTGCTCTGATACCATGAATGTTAGAACCCCTTATCGAGACCCAACTACATATGCAGGTTCCTCATACTCATACCCGATACTTATCCAGAGTCTCTCATATGCACACATACGTCCTTACCGAAGAAAAATAAACTCGAAAATCAAAAACGAAAGAACGGATTTTCTTATAGGGGATCGCTACAGAAGCAGAAACGGAGCAAACAGAATATTCGAGAAACAAAATTGAAGACAACTGAACGCGGTGGAAACCTTAATCATTTCTAAA
>JANZLC010078709.1:0-12352 GCA_026413385.1 Erythroxylum gracilipes | reverse complement strand
AATAAATATATGTGGATATATTTATTGGGCTAGATTGAATTAAGTTGTCGGGCTTTTATTATATGAGATATAATGGGACAAAACTTATTGGGCTTCAATGAGATTAGGGTTTCTCTATAAATAGAGAAGCTTAGGTCTCATTAGATGAAGAGACACAATTGTCATAAAACCCTAGCCACCATCCGAGAGGATAATCGTGCGGCATTCAAAATAGTTTCAGGACGTGCTAGCACACCACAACCACAGCCCGGATCGTGCATACTCGTGTGAATATCGATAGAGGGCATTCGTGTTTGCAGTGTCTTGGAATCTGAAAAAGAAGCAACCTATCCACGACAATAAGGTATTTTCGTACATCCTTGGTATTTTCGATTATACTTTATGTTGTTGTATGGTCTTTTCCGCAGTGTATTATGAATACTCGGACCGTACGCGATCCAACAATAATCACCAAGTAATATCAGAATACTTTTAGAATTGCACAATGCAATTGTATAAGGTCTACTGAAATCTTTATGTATCAAACTCAACAAGTTAGAAGTATAAGTTGACCCCAGTGTCCTTATTAGTCAACTTACCCTTTTGATCATCAGTACATGTTCCAGATCATCTTAATCTAGAATTGGAAATGGTTACCTTGATCAATCTCTCAATCATAGCTCTAGAAATGTGGTTTAAACTTTTATGTCACACCATTTATGACTTCTCATTCATCAGGTCCTTCATACCTTGTTTAGCATGATACGAAGAAGTATATATCTAATTCGGGGTAAGACACAATTTATACAAACCATATGACAAGAAAGTTGCACCTTTATGTTTTGCATTAAACAACAACTGTACAACAGAAGTATTAAATGCAAAACGTTAACCTTCACTGTTCTTAATTGATCAAAAGATCACATATAAAATGTGTTGTATATACCCTATGAACCTTACTATAAAGTTCAGTATCTACATCCCCTATAGATATTACTTCCACCTCTTTATTGTTGTGAACAATCAGTTCCTCATTCCCTTTATTTGGCTTTATCCTAGATATGAACTACTACATTGTGGAAGCATCTTGATAAGATGTTCCACTAAATAGTCACCTATACTTAATGCGACTCTTGTAAATTAGATTCATAATTGATAAACTAAAGAATAACCTAATGATCTCAGTCTTCCCTTTAAACCTCATACTACTGGTTTCTTTATATCCTAAGGACCTTTACCAGAACTGATTTGACCAATATCAGCATGTGGAGAAGATTTGAACTTTCTACCTTTGAACTTAACGGGCTTCATCTTTGTCTTCCCTTAAGTTGCTTCGAGGACTGTAGGAGTAACAACTTGAGTTTCTCCTGTAACACCCACATACTTCCTGAAAGGATATATGAATGCTACACAAAATAGAACAACAAATCAAAGCATACGAAAACTTTCAATAAACAATTCAAGTAAACATACATTAAATTACATAGTATATAACACAAACTCACTGAAAAATCCAAACCAAACTTAAGTATCGTTGTTACAAACTTACAAACAAATCCACATATACATATCAGATACAAGCCCAAAAGTCAAACAAAAAAATTACATTATTTTCAAAACAATACTCAAACTCCATTGGCCATTGCGGTTGTTTTGTCCCAATTTTTATAAACGTCGTTCAGAACCTATACGGGGCAAATCTACCGTGCTAAGCATATGGCTTAGTGAGTAATAACTAAATTATGCATAATTTGACAATTAATCATACTGAATCAAGTTATATCACAAGCAGATATTTAAATTTCAGAATAGTTGCATAGATAACAGAACTGAGTATCAAGGAAGGCACAATCCCTTCAGTTCAAGCATCATTTTGTTTATTTCAAAATACAACATATATCATAATACACAATCAAATGACTGCTAATCTGTCAACAGAAGTGGGTAACGGGACTTAAACAGAAGATACCATAATTGGTATCAAATCACAGAAGAGACTTATGTCTCAATAACAGAAGACACCGAAGTGCAATAACAGAAGACACCGAAGTGTTTGACACTGAAGTGTCACAGAAGCAGTTGCAGACCCTTCTAGGCATGCTTATTTACCCACAACTAGGACTCAACAGTTTTAAAGCAAAACAGAGTCATTTAAGACGTTTTATGTGTAAACCAAGTAGTCAATCATATTCACATATAAGTAGCACTTCCAATGATATAATCATGCATCAAACGTCTCGAACAATCATTGTCCGGAATTCATAACACAATCAGTATCAATCAATTTTAACAAGCAGAACAGAGTAAGGTATGACCATCTAAGATTACTTACCAAAAGTGCCCTTACTGTTTATTGCCTCGAAGTCCCGACAATATCTGGAACCGGTCGCTCTAAGGGTTCCTCTATAACATTTAACATATATATATATATATATCACTATTGCACAATTGAAAACATATTCTTTCTGCAGATGTACTTAAATAACTAAAATATGCACAATGTATTGTTCAATGACAAATTTCGGGTATCTTATTGAAATTCTCATCATCACATCAATCAGATATCAAATCCCTCATTAATATCCTTTGATACTTATAATTTGGACCAAAATAAAACAATGTGAAATCAATTTCATAACCTAATTAACTACTTCAGAATTTCTACCCACATGATTTCGGGTCAACTTTGCATAATTAATCTGATAGGGTAAATGACAAAATTAGGCAAAAATTCCTTCTGAAACGTTGTTCTCCAGTGTCTTAACTTTCTAATGACTCTAGGATCATCCAATTTGATTTAGTATTCAATGAGTTATACACCAAATACTACAGACTATACACATTTGAACTTTTAGCTAGTACATGATCATACCCTCTAATTGCACAACTCATATCTTTCAGCTCATTTATCTAAAAATTACAAACTTTATACCAATTTAAAGCTAAGAGAATAAAATGTAGCTTTGGTGAAGAGAACTCAGCCTAATTTGTCCCACATCAATACAGTTTATTCAATAACTACAGGACATAATTTCTGTCCCTGGCAATGCTACAGCCAAAGCTAAAACTCAATTCCATGCCAATTTTGAAAATCATAGAGATAGAATTAAAATTCGACCTCTTCACAAAAGTTGTAGAAATATGTCTCTAGTTTAATATGAATAAAAAATCAACTCATTCAGAAATCTTAATCTCAAGTTATAATTTGAAAACCGAAGCATGATCATGAAAATTTTCCAATTCATAACATTCCAGCAAACTTCTACACTTTCATCCTATCAATCACTTTCAGATCAATTTAGATAACTCTAAATTTTTATAGAGGGAAAGAAAAATGTCTTAGGAATCCATTGGTCCAAGTTTCAAGTCATTTAAAGTTCAGATGAAAAAGTTATAGCCAAAAGACTCAAGTTGTGCAACAAAACAACTCTAGTTCAAAATTACATTTCAAGCACCAACGTCAAACACATTATTCATCATCATCTTCTTCCTTTTTCTACTGTATTTTTTTTAAAGCTCAACCCCACGTCATTTATCTGAAATAACTTCTAACAATTTTTCTACCTCATTTATATCTCATCAATACTCACCATAACCTCAAAACAATTCAGAAATAATCATCCTTTTCAAATATCACAAATCTGACATTCCACCTCTCCCTCTCTCTCTACTGTAAACTTTCAAATTTTCAGATTTTCATCCATTGCATTTTCTTTCATTTTTATTTACTCTTGCACTTCATTTAACTCATCCCAATATCAGAACCTCACCAAATTCATTTTCTACAAATCCATAAATCCATGCGTGATCAGTAAAAGCAAGCATATAATTCACGTATGTGCAGTAACATTACAGAGTACGAGTTCATCATGTTCCTTTTTTTTCTAGAATTCTGCACTCTTCCTAAACACAACTTCAATGATTCTTCTAGCTCCAACTTACCTCAACAATATCTTATGACTTATTCCTCAAGCATGCAAACATATCCATATTCGGTTTTCTCTCTAACACATAAGTCTCAATTTTTTCAAACCCATGCATGCGTGCATATATATATATGGATATATATATAATCACCATCAAAACTACTTACCTAGTTATTTGCAGCAATAAAAGTAAATCGAAGGCACAAAGATTCCACTGCTGATGTTTCAACAAAATTTCCAGTATAGACAATAATGAAAGAGCTTCGGTGGTTTAAGCAAACAACAATAATTAGTGATAAAACAATATATATGGACTTGATTTGGTGCTATAAAAACAAAGAGAGTTTCTGTATTTTGCCAAAACTTTCGGTGTGAAGAAACAACAATAGAGGAAAGCTTCACAATAGTATATGGCATTTTGTATGTATATACACGTGCCTCTCGACCCAAACAGCCACTTATCACCACAAATACAAACCATTTGTCTCAATACAATTTAGCCATTTGTCACATTTTAATTGGTCTCTTATTTTTTTCTTAATTGAAAAATACCCCAAAATTTCATAAATTTTCAAAAAAATCACCAAAAATTCAAAATAATTAGATTATTCTCCAAATAAATTTTCAATTAAAATAATTCACCAAAAATTTCAAAATATCCAAAATATACCAAAAATTTCTAAAATTTCTAAAATTCACCAAAATTTTGAAATCATAATAACACTCTTCAAATAAATTTTTAATGCAAATAATCCACAATTCACATTTTTAATCGTATTTATAAATCAATTTTACCCGAAAAATGTCGATGAATGCATGTACAATTTTTTGTGTGTGTATCAAAATAAATATTCACATATATATGAATATACAATGATGCATGAGCATGAATTATGCTTCCTAATATCTCATTAATATCTAATAAACACTATTTTAACCCTAATTCAAATAATAGGATGTTACAATTCTCCCCTCCTAACAAAAATTTTGTCCTCGAAATTCTTACCTGAATGATCAAATAGGTAGGGATACTGATTCCTCATGTGCTCCTCCGTTTCCCATATGGATTCTTCACTAGAATGATTCTTCCAAAAGGATTTCACCATTGGAATCACCCGGTTCCTCAATTGCTTATTCTTATAGCCAATTATCTTAACTGGTTCTTCTACATAGCTCATATTACTAGAGACTTCAATCTCCTGAGTCGGTATCACATGAGTTGGATCTGACCGATATCGCCTAAGCATGCTTACATGAAATACATTATGTATCTGAGCCATTTTCGAAGGTAAGGCTAATTTATAAGCTAATGGTCCAATTTTGTCAATGATCTCATATGGACCAATATATCTCGGACTTAACTTACCCTTCTTGCCAAATCTCAATACACCTCGCCAAGGTGATACTCTCAGAAATACCCTGTCACCAACTTGATACTCCATATCTCTCCTGTGTTGATCCACATAGCTTTTCTGTCTATCTTGTGCCATTTTAATTCTGCTGCGGATCAATTTTACCTTATCGATGGTACCCTGAATCAATTCTGGGCCTTCAACAATTCTTAGACCCTCTTCATCCCAGTATAAAGGCGAACGACACTTCCTGTCGTACAACGTCTCATATGGAGCCATACCAATACTGCTATGATACTGATTATTATAGGCAAATTCAATCAAAGCTATATATTTATCCCATGCTCCCTGAAACTTCAGAACACAAGCTCTGAGCATATCCTCGACAGTCCTGATCGTCCTCTCACTCTGGCCATCTGTCTGAGGATGAAAGGCTGTACTGAAATTCATCTTAGTACCCAAAGTTGTCTGTATACTACCCCAAAATCTCGAAGTAAATCTAGGATCCATATCTGATACTATGGATACTGGAACCTACCCTGTGTAATCTCACAACTTTATCTACATATCGCTGAGCTAATTGATCTAGTGAAAGATTTTCTCTCACTAGTAAGAAATGAGCTGATTTGGTCAGTCTATCCACAATGACCTAAATGGCATCATGTTTTCTCGGAGTCCTCGGCAAACCCATAATGAAGTCCATCGTGATTTGTTCCCATTTTCACTCTAGAATAGGTAACGAATGTAATTTGCCTGCTGGAGCTTGATGCTCAGCCTTAACCTGCCCATATCTGGTTCTAAATGCACTCTTGGGAATATCCGCCTCAGCTATCTTCAGCTGGTAATATCCCGATCTTAAGTCTAACTTTGTGAACACCTGAGCTCCTTGTAACTGATCAAACAAATCATTAATCCTCAGCAATGGATATTTATTCTTAACTGTTATCCGATTCAATTGTCAGTAATCAATGCACAATCTTATAGTACCATCCTTCTTCTTTACAAACAATACCGGAACTCTCTAAGGTGACATACTATGCCTGATGAAACCCTTATCTAATAACTCTTGTAACTGGGTTTTCATCTCCTTCAGTTCAACAGGTGCCATCCTATACGGAGGAATTGATATAGGAACGGTACCTGGAACAATATCAATAGTGAACTCTGTCTCCCTTTCTGGGGGCAATCCCGGTAGTTCATCCGAAAGCACATCCAAAAATTCTCTAACAAATGGAATATCCTGAATGGTTTGTTCATTCCGAGTGTCAACCATGTGGGCTAGATAAGCCTCACATCCACCTCGGATCAAAATCAAAGCACTCATGAATGAAATTAGTCGGGATGGCATTGCCTGACTAACTCCTCCCAACACTACTCTCGGCTAATTGGGAGATTCAAAAATTACTTGCTTAGTGTAGCAATTCATTATAGCCCGATGAGCTGTAAACCAATCCATGCCTAGAAATACATCAATTTCCTTTTACTACAAGACGATCATATCAGCTTCTAACTCTACCTGATCAGTCTGAACTATACACCTCTTACATACCTCACCAATCATTGTTGTGCTACCCAATAGAGTACTCACTACTAATCCACATTTCAGTGTCTCACGCTCACAATGCAATCTAGATGCTAGATGCAGGGTGATGAATGAATAGGTAGATCCTGGATTTACCAGTGCATATGCTTCAAAATTAAAAACATTCAACACATCTGTTACCACATCGGGGGAGTCCTGCGCCTCTTGTCTGGTAATGGCGTAGACTCTAGCCTGAGATTGCGGCTAGTTGCTCCGCACCTCAGTCCTGACATTGGACCCTGCTGACTGAGTCCTACCTCTACCTCTACCTCTCTGTGCAGGTCTGCCAGCTCTACTCTGCTGAACTGTAGTCTCAATCATAGTTCCTCCTCTAGCTCCAGATTGTGTTTCCAACATCTTAGGGCAATCTTTGATCTAATGCTCATATGAGCCATATCGAAAACATGCTCTTGAAATTCGCCAACACTCACCACCATGTTTTTTACCAAAGTTCTCACATTCAGGCAATTGGTGCGACTTATTGGTAGGCATATGTCCTCTGCCTCCCCAGACTGAACAAATATACCTCTTCCTTGGGATCCAGATTGTCTCGATCTAGATTGGAATCGAGATGATATGTTCTGACGCTTTCTAAAGCTTTTGCCAGAATCAACATGAGATTCATTCTGCCTCTTTCCTCTAACCTCTTGTCTGTGCTCTCTCTGACCATCCTTCAATAACTATTCCATTCTGATTGAGGTCGCTCAGAGTTCTGTAAAATTGCCCAAGTTAGAGATGGTAAGCCTTGTTCTGATTTCTAAATTCAAACCGTCCTCAAACCGCCTACATTTACCTTGCTCAGTTGGAATCAGTGCGGTCGCATACCCCATTAACTCATTGAATTTTATCTCATATTCTGCCACTGTGGGTCTGCCCTGCTTCAAATCTAAAAATTCCTTCATTTTTTGATCTATGTGTCAAATCTCTCATCTGCCTTGCAGTCCATCTGGTCGAACACTCTTTTAGTTCGCTCAAGCCACTCTTCTGCTTCAGCTAGGTTTGTACTTCCATAGAAGTCCACAACCCCTTGCTTTTCTTAGCTTATCATATCTCCTTTCTCGCCTCATGGGAATTCTCAGAGGCATTCCGGAAAATTCAGGTACTTGAGACTCTATATTGGCTCCTACAGACTCCATGTCAGCTGACTCTTCAATTTGATCTCCTATGGAAGGTGACCTATAACAAACAAAAGCTGTGATTACTGTCTGAATCTCTCACAATGAATCATATTGTTTCCCTAAAGATGTCAAACCATGCTCTGATACTAAAAATGCAACATCCCACTACCATAGGTTACATACCCAAACATTTAGAAACATTCAAGTACATATCCTATGGTAATGACATGTTAGAGCAAAAACAAATCCAACTTACACATGGCATCAACTAACATCATTAAAAAGTCAGCAAATTTTTAAATCATTCATTGCATTTATCCATAAAATTTATACTGTTTCCTTAAGACAAATATTTACAGCCTTGTACAGGTTCTAACAAAAACAACAAAATACAAGACACAACACTCCTGAAGTCAACTGACAGACCTCTGAGCCATTACAAAATCCAAAGGGTCCTCTAGTCCTATGTAAAGAACTAGGTCTCCTGTTTCGTACCTGAAAAATCACATTGCAATTTTTATTAGTTTTGCAAACTCAATGAGTGAACCATCATTGATGATTTCACCGGATCACATACATATAATACATATTTTACAGACAGTCATTCAGATCATAAACACATTCCAAAAGTGCACACAACATGGTATATCATAAGATCACCTAGTCCAAATTACTAAGCATAGCAAATAAATCACATCAATTTATCACTCATTCAACATTGCAAATCATTCAATAAATTTCAGTCTTATAATATTATATGCATGAGACTCACATTCTTTCTTATTGTTGTGACCGAGTGCTAATCACAACTTATACAAATACTGGCAGGGCTCAGTTAAACAGAATCACGGAGCATAGCTCTACGTGCAAAATCAAAAATCACAGAGCAAAGCTCTACTTGGAAGCGCTTCATACTGGGAACTCAAGTCACAATGCCTTTATCTAAGCATGCATTTTATGAAATGCAACAACTTTTGAATATCTTATATATCAAAATCATATACAAATGCTCATACAAGATTTCACAGTCATCGAACCTAAGTCCTGCATTCAACTTTCATTGAGAATCAAATGTCAAATTCATAACAATTCATAACACTCTCAATACATGCCTACCTATTAAACTCCTCAAACCTCAAGTCCGAAATCCAGAAACAACTCACAAACAATTCAATAATAATGGAAGTGTAATAAATCAAATTAAATTCAAATCAAATCAATCCTAGGAAATCATCTCGGTTGACTCATAGTACACTCCAAGAAGCTATTGCCTGGATGGTCCAGTAATGTCTGTCTGGCGTCCGATGTGCTCCTCATTTACATACACAACACATTCACAAATATCACATTTTTCACAGTTGAAAACATATTCCTTTATGCACATGTACTTAAATAACTAAAATATGAACAATGCATTGTTCAATGACAATTTCGAGTATCTTATTGAAATTCTAATCATCAAATCAATCAGTTATCAAAGCCCTCATTAATATCATTTGGTACTTATAATTTGGACCAAAATAAAACAATGTGAAATCAATTTCATAACCTAATTGACCACTTCAGATTTTCTACCCACATGATTTTGGGTCAACTTTGCATAATTAATCTGATAGGGTAAATGAAAAAATTAGGTAAAACTTCCTTCTAGAAAGTTGTTCTACAGTGTCTTAAGTTTCTAATGAGTCCAAGATCATCCAATTTGATTTAGTATTCAATGAGTTATGCACAAAATAATATAGACTGTGCACATTTAAACTTTTAGCTAGTACATGATCATACCCTCTAATTGTTCAACTCATATCTTTCAACTCAGACATTAAAAAATTTCAAACTTTATACCAATTTAAAGCTAAGAGAATAAGCTACAATTTGGTGAAGACACCTTATCCTAATTCAGCCTATATAAATACAGTTTATTAAGCAACCACAGGACATGGTTTCTGTCCCTAATAGTGCTTCAGCTTAAGCTACAACTTTATTATAAGCCAATTTTGAAAATCATAGAGACATAATTAAAATTCTACCTCTTCACAAAAATTGTAGAAATATGCCTCTAGTTTAATATGAATTAAAAACTAACTCATTCAGAAATCTACAGCTCAATTTATAATTAGAATACCGAAGCATGATCATGAAATTTTTCAGTTCATAACATTCCAACAGACTTCCACACTTTCATCCTATCAATCACTTTCAAATCAATTTAGATAACTCTAAATTTTTATGGCGAGAAAGAAAAATGTCTTAGGAATCTATTGGTCTAAGTTTCAAGTCATTTAGAGTTCAGATGAAAAAGTTATAGGCAAAAGACTGAGGGCTACTCAATGACAAACTCTAGTTTTTATCCCACACAACTAACCCATCGCCTTTTCTCTCTCCAACACGTTAACTTCATCTTCTTCGCCAACCCAGATCACCGAAACTGCAAATTTTCTTCACTCTTTTTCCTCTCTTCCACTTACCCTATCATCTTTAATTTATACCTTCTCATTGTCTCTTTCATTTGCAACTTATCTTATGCTAAAACAACTCAAAATACAACATTAGTTATATATACCAAAACTAGAAAGTTTTCAATACTATTCATCATCTTCAACCTTTATTTACAACACTTTCTGCACTTATTTCATTTTTTGTTTTCTCTCTCTTTTTTTTTGACACATCATAACTCTTATATCTGCTTCATAAACCATTTTTTTGCTGCTTTTATCTCAATTGAACCTAACACAAATAAATCAAAAGTCCAAAGTTTTAACATGGTACTGTTCACATTAGCACATTCATTTTCTGCATCTTTCTTCCATCGTCATCTATGCATTTCTTTGACTTTCTTCTTCACTTTCACTTCATTTTCCACCATTATATATTAAGACCTCACCAAAGTCTCATTCCTTACCATCCAACACATTTTAGTTCATTCAAAACTTTCCAAAAACATGCATGCATATCAACAAGAAAAGAACAGAGCATCACCGTGGACATCCAACAATTATTTTCTGTCATTATCAGTATTCACTAGTCTTTATTTAACTCAAAATAACACAATCTCTATACACTTCTTGCTCCTTCCTTACGCCCAAACATGTTTAAACTCACATCCATACATACTCCACAAATATACACGTAAATAGTATAAAACAAAAACCTATATATGTTTTTCTGTGAACCAATAACAGAGTACACAAGGTATGAATATATTCATTTATGCAATTATTTCCAGTCATTTTCTTGGTCCTTATCAACTCAGTCAAATTCAAACATTACCCAAATACCATCTACAATATCACAAAGCTTAAAACTCAACTTACTTAGGTTAGCCAAATTTCCAACAATTTTTGAAATTTTTCCTTCACAGTTTTTTTCAAGTTGTTTCACGGAGGATGGACAAAGAACAGAGAAAAGTTGGCTTTTCGGTGAAGAGCAACAGAGAAAAGAGCTACCCCCCTCCCCGAAATCATACAATACGTGGCATTTTGCATGTATATGCACGTGTCTCTACCCAACAGCCACAGATACCACCCATTTAAATTTATCTCAATACAATTTAGCTATTTGTTACCTTTTAATTGGTTTCTTTTTGTTACATTTGAAAAATACCCCTAATTTTTTTTGGAAAATTTCTAAAATTTACTAAAAATTCTGAAATAATAATATGACTCTCCAAATAATTTTTCAGATAAAAAATAATTCACCAAAAAATATCAAAATATCCTAAATAATACAAAATTGCTAAAACACATTTTAATCATATTTAACAACTCAATTGTACTCGGAAATGCCAAAGAATGCATGTACAATCATATGAATATGCACAAATGTGTACATCACAATTAATTTATGCATGACGTGCATTTTCCTAATTTCTCAAAAATTTCTCAAAATTCACAATTCTAGCCCTAACATGGGTAACGGGATGTTACATTTCTGGTAGAGTCCAGAATCATCTCTAGTCTATCTGTGATATCCGTTATAACTTCAACAATACATTTAAACTCTTAAATTACTCTAGTATATCATAAATAAAGCATACTCTATAAAATGCACGTACAACACATTACTCAACACCATAATCGAAATATCATATTACAAATTCTCCCCTCCTTATAGAAATTTCTTCCTCGAAATTTTAAACAAATTCAGTCATCTTAAAAATATAGATATTGAATTTGCATCCATTTTTTGTGCTTCCACTCTTTTAATCACTTTATAGGGACAATCAGGGAGACTTAAAACTATGATTCCATTATTTTTCATTTGTTTTTCTTTCATTGTATGTTTGATTTCGTGTTCAATAATGTGTAACTAAACATCCAATTAGTATTTAGGTTAGATGAACCTTAGGTTAATACTTTGATATGATTTGATTCCTTATTAATGCAATTGGTTTGATTG
>JANZLC010078683.1:0-12353 GCA_026413385.1 Erythroxylum gracilipes | reverse complement strand
AAATTTGGTGTTTGAGTTGTTATGAAGTGATTTGGCACTAGAAGAATTGAATTTGGGGAGATATTGAGTGAATATGAAGTTAGATTGGATGTAGGAAGCATTGGAAGGGCTTTGGAGGGGTTTGGGGAACCCCTATGTCCATTAGACGGACATTAAGTCCGTTTAACGGACCTTCTCAGGTGTAAAAACACCCCCAGGCTAGTCCATGTCCATTTATGTCCGTTAAACGGACATTCAAGGGATAACTTCAGGAACTTGAAATTTTAGACCCTTTTTAAGGAAGAATCTCACATTGTGATCTTCATAAAAGTTGTAGATCTAGAAGTCTTATTTCAAATGGTCTAAAAATAAACTCAATCTGACATTTATATTGAACGTTATGGTAATTGCTCCAAGATAGGTACAAATTGAATGAAGGTATAAACATGTTCGATTCTTTCAAGCATAATTTCCTCATCCGACCTCCAAATGAAATGATTCTTGAAGAAATGGATTCCTAATACCTTTTCCTATCTCTCCATGAAAAATGGTATCTTTGGAGTTGTTTTTCGAAAGTTTTCATTAGAGAAAGTGAGGGGTCGGTTGGAAGAGTATAATTAGGGTATGAAAACATATAGGCCTTTTTAAGCATATCTTGATCTATGGAGCTCCGATTAAGATGATTCTTACTTCAAAACAAACTAGAGACTTAGAGCTACAATTTGTTTGAAGAAGTCAATTTGTGATTTTGATAACTGACTGGTGTGTACACACCACTCTTTTGAAAGATGGCTAATGACCCTTCAGGCTAATAAGCTCAAGTGTTATGGCTCTGGATGTTGGGTTGCAGAAACGGGGTCCAACACCCAAATTTTCTTGGGTCCTTTGAGGTTAAGGTTGATGAAATTTCTTTCTATACGGAACAAAGTTCTTTTTATACTGATTATTATTTTTAGCAAACCCTAATCTAATCTTATTATTAGGGTGTCTGTATCTCCCTAGCATATCATTCATCTTTCTCGTACTCTCTGTGAATGTTGATAGATCAGTTGAAAGACTATTGCTCCTTTGTTTCAACTGATTGATCTCCTCAGATCTATCTACAACTACCTTTTTCTTCATCTCGTCTACTTGTTTCTTTAGGCAGACATTTTCCCTCTCTAACACTTGCATGTTCTTCAAGTTTTTTACGAACTTTTTCTTTAACAACTTATATTGCTTAAGTATTGTATGAGAATCTTCTAATAATTCTGAATAAGCATCTTGTAATTTACTATAATTTGAGGTTAGCTCCTCGTCACTTTCTCTTTCGGCTACCAGGCAAATGTTGGCTTGAACTGATGCATCTAAATCAGTATCTGATTCGGACAAATCCAAATCTTCCCAGGTTGCCATCATGTTCTTCTTGTTTTCTCTATTTTTCTTTGGTTTTCTTTTCAATAATGGACATTCAGACTTGTAGTGTCCCAGTTTATTGCATTCATAACAGATGACCGAAGTTTTCTCGTTCTTGCCTTCATCTTTGCCATTCTTCTTGAAAGGAAACTCTTTGTTTCCTTTTGCTTTCTTTTTCCACATGCGTCTAATCTTCCTCGAGATAAAAGATAATTCATCATCTTCTTCGCTCGAATCTTGTTCTGATTCACTGGAGTCGTCATTCTTGACTTCCTCGATCGTCAACGCTTTTGATGATGAACTTCTCTTCCTCTAAATCTTGTGATTCTTTTTCCCACCCTTCAATGTTATAGATTTATCCTTTTGGGTTTATCTTCTGCATCGAGTTCGACTTTAGGTATCTTCAAGGATCCAAGCAATTCATCAAGCTTTAACACGCTCAAGTCCTTAGCTTCTTGTACGGTGGTGACTTTTGGTCTCCATCTTTTCGGTAAGCTTCTGAGAATCTTTCGAACGTGATCTTTATTATTATAGACTCTCTCGAGAGCTTTAAGTCCATTGACGATAGTTTGAAATTGTCCAAACATTTGATCGATAGACTCCTCTTCCTTCATCTTGAACAACTCATACTGGTGTAAAAGAATGCTTATCTTGGATTCCTTTACTTGATTGGTGCCTTTGTGTGCTTTTTGATCTGCTGACCATCTCGTACGTGGAATGGCATTTCTTTCATCATCTACCGGTGTGTACGGTCCCTTCTCTATAATCTCCCAAAGATCAATATGAGTTGACTCAATGAAGAGCCGCATCCTTTCTTTCCAGTAATGGTAATCTTCTCCATTGAAAGCGGGAGGTCTAGTGAAGGAGGCGCCTTCAGCTATATAAACGCGTGATTATGCCATGGATCTTTATCCACACTTTGTAACGATAGTTCTTGGACACCGAGCTCTAATACCAATTGAAGTAAATCACGCGTTAGTATAGACTTTACGTTCAATACACAAAATGCATAAGAAGGAGGGAGGGTTGAATTGTGTATCCTTTTTCTTGAAAACAATTCCCTTCTCAATTTCTTTGAAAACTTGCTTTTTCAAAACTATTAAGTAAGAATATCACACTGTATTACAATTAACTTCTAAGTACTTGTATAAACAATAGAAATTAAAAGTCGAGAGTTTAGAGAGTAAGAGTCAACACAACAGTTTTATCCTGATTCAACCCAAACCGTGGGCTACGTCTAGTCCTCATAATCCTTTCTGAGATTTCACTATACTTCTAAAAAATATAAGTATTCTTTTCACTGATCCTCTTCAAGTCTTTTATAGCAAGTATTCTTTTCTCACTTAGCCTCTTCAGGTCTCAGCTTTTCTTCTTTAATATAGAGTAAAATTGCGAGCTTTGTTACAGAAGATAATAGCTCTAGAGTTTAGCACAATGAATACAGTGTTTCTCAAAGTCACTAGCTTTTTAAAAATCTCTAACTCTTTCAGTCTTCGACTCTGACTCGTATTTATAGCCTTCTTCTTCAACTACTTCTTGATAACCGCTTCTTTCTTCTTATTTCTTGATCTTTGAAGAAAACAGTTATTCAATTGAGTTCTATAACTAACTCAAACTGATTAACCATCCGACATAGTATCGGGTCTTCGTCTTAGCCTTTCTTTCGTCTCACTTTCATTCGTCTCACTTTCTGCTCCGCTTCGTCTTACTTTCTTGCGTCTTATTTTCTGCTCCGCTTCGTCTTACTTTGGCTGCCGCTTCGTCTTACTTTCTTGTGTCTTATTTTCTGCTCCGCTTCATCTTACTTTCTTGCGTCTTATTTTCTGCTCCACTTCTTCTTCTTATTTTTTTCTTCTGCTTCGTCTTACTTTCTAATATTATTATTATTTGGTTTTCATCAAAATTATTAATCGCGAAGTCATTTTGACTTAACATTGTGTAATCAAGAAACGCAAAATTTCTTAAGAATGACTTGACTAATGGGAGGAATCAATATTCAAGATATAGTTTCTGATAATGATCATATGGATACTCATCCTTCCACCTCAAACAGTAAGGTGATTTTCATTCACAACTCTCCTCATGTTCAAATAGACATTACATAACCAACTGTTAAAATTCAATAACTTACTGTCAACATAAATAACAATCAAGAAATTCCACAAGTTACTGATAATTCAATAGATCCAGTTATTCAGGAATTACCTGAAAGCATTCAACAACCAATTGAACAACAAACGCTACAGAAGGATATTGTAAGGAAATCTACAAGAACAAGAAAATCAGTTATCACTAGTGATTATATTGTATGTCTACAAGAATCTGACTATAATATAGGAGTCGAAAGTGATCCTGAAACCTTTTCACAGGCCATCAGTTGCAAAGAATCAAATTTATTGTACATTTCTATGAAGGAAGAAATGAATTCTATGAAAAACAACGATGTTTACGATCTTGTTGAGTTGCCTAAAGGAGCTAAACACATAGACTACAAAAAGGTATTTAATATAAGAAAGACTCATCAGGTAACATTAAGAGATACAAGGCAAGACTCGTTGCTAAAGGATTCACTCAAAAGGAAAGAATTGATCACACAAATACAATATCTCCTATCTTTAGAAAAGATTCACTTTGTATACTTTTGGCATTGGTTGCTTATTTTGACATGGAATTGCATCAAATGGATGTGAAAATGACTTTCTTAAATGGTGACCTAAAGGAAGAGGTTTACATGATGAAATAACTAGCAGATTCTAGTAATGGTGAACATTTGGTTTGCAAGCTTAAAAGATCCATTTATGGATTGAAACAAGCATCCCACCAGTGGTATTTGAAATTTCATGATATTATCTCATCATTTGGTTTTGGAAGAAAATATCATGGATCAATGTATATACTAATAGTTTAGTGGGAGTAAAATTTGTTTTCTTGTATTATATGTGGATGACATATTTCTTGCAACCAATGATAGGGGTTTGTTATATGACGTGAAACAATTTCTCTCTAAGAATTTTGAAATGAAAGATATGGGTGATATGTCTTATGTCATTGGCATTAAGATTTATTGAGACAAATTCCATAGTATTTTGGGTTTGCTCAAGAAACCTATATTAATAAAGTTTTAAAAAGGTTTCAGATGAAAGATTGTTCACCAAATGTAGCTCCATTATGAAAAGGGATAGTTTTACTTTGGACCATTGCCCAAAAAGTGATTTTGAAAGGGAATAAATGAAAAACATTTCATATACTTCTGTAGTCGAAAGCCTAATATATGCTTATGTTTGTATAAAATCTAACATTAAATTTGTTGTTAGAATGTTAGGCAGATATCAGAGTAACCTAGAATTAGGTCATTGGATAGCTGCAAAGAAAGTATTGAGGTACCTTCAAGGGACCAAAGATTGCATGCTTATGAACAAATGGACAGACATTCTGGAGGTAATAAGGTACTCTGATTTAAATTTTTCTGGGTGTTTTGATTCATGGAAATCAACATCATATTATATCTTCATGTTTTCCTATAGAGCCATAACTTGGAGGAGTGTCAAGTAGTCTTTGACTACTACTTCTACCATGGAGGCTGCATCACATGGTGTATGACTAAAGAGTTTCTAATATGAGCTTAGACTCATGGATTTCATTTCTAATTAGTCATCGAGAATATACTGTGACAATTTAGCTGCTATTTTTCTGGATAAAAACAAAAAAGTGGTAGTTAGAGTAAACATATCGTCATTAAATTTTTATCTATAAGGGAATGTGTTAAGGAAAGAAAGTGATCATTAAATACAGTAGCATTGAATTGACGATAACTGGTCCTTTAACAAAAGGCATACCACTAATGAAGTTCAAAGATCATATTGTTAGAATGGGATCAGGTTCCATTATATAGTTTTCATTGTATAGACAATGTTGTTTTCGTGAAACTCTAATATTTTCTCATATTATGGTGAAAATTATTGAATTTTGAGAAATTTAATTTTTTAAGACTTGAAATAATCATGAGTTTTATTCATTAAGTAATGTTACCACATTTGGGTTGATACTTAATATAATATATTGTGATACATGGAAGATAATACCCAACTACTAGAGGACTTATCGCCATGATTTGTATATTATATTTGAATCGAATTGGGATTTGATACCAAGTTAAATGTATGGACCAAGTGGGAGAATGTGAGAACTTTTTATATTCTTGTTAATCATAAATGGTTCAACGTTATGTAGTTAATAGCTATGAAAATCCTGTTTTATGATAACCGAAAATGTGCTTGATGGAAGCACATTGTTATATGTTTTTTCACTCAAATTTTTGGGATCCATTTCTTTTTTCTTCTAAAAGTAAACCATTAAATTGGGAACTGAGAGCTTAGAAGAATTCCAAAAATGCAAGTACTTCAAGAAAAAAAATCAATGATTGAACGTATTTCTTTTTCTTCTGCATTTAGTTTATGTCTTTTATTCTAACGCAGAATTGCTTACACTTGCATCTCAGACAGGACGCATTGACTAGATACTTGTCGTTCTGTTACATGTTTTTGTTTTTTTTTCAACCGGGGAAGCACGATTTCATGAGATAAAAAGAAAATAAGCTAATTACTCTGTCGCGTTTTCCTTTTGAAACTGAATACTGGACCATGGAGCTGTTACTTATGAAGGGGTTAGTTCATATTCACTACAAGCAAATTAATAATTAGCAATGGCAAATTACTGACGGAATGAAACCATAGCAAATTATAATAGTATAAATCATGTTCCTTCGGAAAAATTGTCGAGAAAAATTTCATTTCGCGAAGGAAAAAATATCCGTTGGTAAATATGGAGGTAAATTATCACGAAATATTTTTTGACGAAATATAGCAATGGTAAGAAATTACTGTTGGTAAAGAAGGCGAGAATGTTTGGCAAAATAAATAAGTTTTGGGTTTACTAACGGAAACACATTTTCGTCGGTAAATTTTAGAGCTAAACATCATCATTTGCTTCGGTTTCAACATTTTTAATAAAATGAAAACGACGTCATTTGGTACCTAAAACTACCACAGCCCCTCCCTCCCTCTGACCCCCTTAATCACAACTAATTTTATCTTCTCTCTTCTGTTGTCACAGTTCTCGTCGCTCGACCATGGTTCCTCGTTGTGCCACTGTGCGTCCTCATCCTGCCACCATCTTCGACATTCATCTCTATCACTACTGAAGCCCCCCTCCTCCGTCTCTTGTGCAACACTGTGTCCTTGCATCTACTTCAGGTACTTTTAAGTCTTGAGTATGTTGAGTCTTTAGTCTGCATCTATTGTTGGAAAATATAATACGAACCTTGTAATTAGTTATCAAAAGGTAGCTATTAAGGTAGGGAGTAGACAAACTAAGTTAGCATGTAAGAAAATTCTTTTCATTTTACAAAATTAGATGTATAATATAAGTCAAAAAGTTCCTTACGACAATGCACATAATTAAAATGTCTGTGTATGCCATCATAGGTATCAAATCCTAATGTAATTTTAAAATGTCTATGTATGCCATCATAGGTATTAAATCCTAAGGTAATCTTAAAAATATTGTACTCCTTTTCTCTCGCATGATGTCTTACTGAAGCCCATGATGTTATTTTCTTCTAATCCTCTTAACTATATTAGTGGTTACACAAATTTTAAATTCTTAGCCATAACCTTTTAGTGCAGTTACACCTAAAGAAGAGATGATATATTTAATTATACTTTATATTATATAGCTTGTAAAGAAGAGATGATATATTTAATTATACTTTATATTATATAGCTTGTATTTGGATTTATGCTTTAAAAACCTCTGATCTATTTAAAGTGCTTAGCCTATTTTAGATGGAAAGCTAAAAGATAAAGGATATCTTAGGGGATTTTTTTTGAAAAGTTAACATTACAAGGTTGTGCCAATCTAGTTTAATAAAAGTACATTAGCTTAGTCCATTTTCTTGAATTTTCTTGAACTACATTAGTTTACTCCATTTACTTTATTTTATATCTTAGGGGAATTTACTTGAACCGTATTAGCTTACTCCATTTACTTTGTTTTATATCTTATGGGAATTTTCTTAAACCACATTAGCTTACTCCATTTCACTTGGTTGCTTGATTCCTAAACACTTAGTAGCAAGAATTACTAGTGAATAATCTATATGTATGTCTTTTCCACCCAATGTTGTCCTTTAGATATTTGTTTAGGTTGTTTGAATTTGATATGTCATTCATTGCCTCGCATAAGTTCTTTGAGCTTAGCTTTAAGGTTTAACATGTGCCTTAGGTGAAATGCTTCAGGGAATAGGTACAAAGGACCTTTTTTACTTTAATTATCGAACTAAAGTCATATGATTCATCCATTGATAATTTTATGCTTAATTTTCCAATAGTGTTTTTCCCTTAGTTTGAATATTTACATCATGTTCCAAAAAGAGTCAAACCTCAACTTGATGTCCTATAGGCATTGATTCTCTAATTAGTGTAAGTGAACTCATCACACCTAAATAGTTTGCTTATTTATGAGGAGTCTCAAAGACTTTATTGGTGATTTGTATTGGCCAGACACGTAGTCCTCTTTCTTATTCTAAGCACTCTAATATTAGTCTAATGACTTTGGCATAAGGTTTTTCTTAAGCATCCCTAGTCCATAGAAAGTTTCTCATCATTCTATCAAATGTCGTTTGTGAGGTTCTTCGGTAGTACTATATGCAAGATCCAATAGATATGTATATTGTTTATTATAGATTTGATGAATTATATCCCCCTTGCTTAAATCTAGTTTTTATTACACTAGTGACCAATTCTCCTATAAAACATACCAAACAAGGTTTGAAAATCATCATATGTTGACCTTTTGGTTGAGATAGAAATTCCTAGATATATGAATGTGAGATTTTTTATCTTCAAACTATAGATAGTGGAGAGTCATTAAGCTTGTGAATTTGATCCTATTGAGACTAGCATATGGCCTTTTTCTTTGTTGATGTTGAGGTTTGATATTTACTAAATGTGTCTGAGGCATCGGATTACAAAATGTTAATGAGGTTCCTCATGGTGGTAGTTAAAAAGTATAGGCTTAGGGTATAGGATTGTAAGGTATTAATGTTTCTTTTTGTGATAGTGGTTGCTAGATGTGGGGTTGGTTCCTTTTATTTGTTTGTTACCTTTACAACAATTGGTTCACTTGTTCTCGTAATGTTAAAATTTCAACTACTTGGTCCTCAGGCTAGTTAGGGATGCGACATTGTAACATCCCGTCCCCATATTAAGGGTGAGGACCCAAAATTTCAGTTCATGGGAGCTCAAAGAGAGATGAAGGAAATGCATTTTCTTGCTCATGCATCATGTTAGCATATATGCACATAAATATTAAATGTTTGCACATAAAAAAGTGGTACATGCATTCATTTACAACTTCTAGGTATGATTGTTTTTAAATGTGATTTTTATTGAAAATGAGAAGTAGAGGGAGTAGAAAGAGTGATCTTGGTATGAGTTGTGATAAGAAAAGATTTGAAAACAAACTTGGTAGTGATCTGGAAAATGTTCACTAAGTGTGCTTTGGTCTATTAGCCATAACTTTTTCTCTAGTTATCCAAATGAAACGATTCTTTGTTTGGATTAAACTAGAAACATATGGCTATATTTCTTATAAAGACATCGAATTTCAATTCTATCTTTAAGAGTATCAAAAGTTCATGAAGTTGAGAATTAGGTACAGCATATTGGTGTATGAATGTAAAATTCATCTTTGAATTTTAGTGGAAAATTTGGGATTGATCTATATAGATTTTGGCAAAGTTGTCTTCTTGAGAGTTGTAGATCTTTCTGTTACCTTTCCAATGATATATAGCACGGAATTTTTAGACATTTGAGTCAAAAGTTATGATCTTTGTAAGACGATACAAAAGTAAGACAATGCAAAAGTAAGACGATTCAAAAGTAAGAAGTCACAAAAGTTAGAAGGAAGAAAACATCGTCTTAGTTACTATTCATACCCATCGTCTTAGTTACTGTTCATACCCATCGTCTTAGTTACTGTTCATACCCATCATCTTAGTTACTGCTCATCTTTATCTTCAGTTCCATTTTTGATCCTTCAGAAGGTAGAATTTATTTTCAAGGTCTTCATGAAAGTTGTAGCTATTGAAGTCCTCTTTCGAACCTTCCAAAGAACACCTTGATCAGAAATTTTTAGAGAAAATTATGGCTGTTTCCCCGAAATAGGTTCAATATGATTGATGATAAAACTAGATTGGATTCTTTTGGGCATAACTTCTTCTCTAGACACCCAAATGACTTGATTCTTAAACCATTAGACTCATAATACATTGCTCTACATCTCCACAAAAAATTATAGCCATACGAAATGAAGTGAGAAAGATTAAGTGAAAAACGTGGGACGGGTACAGTGTGTGTACTCTTAAATAATATGAACTGGTGTTATTCAACTGATCATACTTCAGTTTTTTAATGATTTCTGGATTGGTAGAGCTCCAAATGGGATGATGTTCTAATTTATGGTAAACTAGAGACATGTAGCTACAAATGGTATGAAGAAATTGGAATCTAATTCAGTCTCTAAGATGTTTAAATTTTAGATGAAAGTTGTGCATAGTATACTATTATGGACAAGAGCAGTTCAAAAATGTTTAAAGTATATCTTTTGAGTCTCTGAACCAAATTGAATGATTTCGGTGGCATTAGAAACTTAAGGCAATGGGGGACATTTTCTGGAAGAAAGTGTTATGTTAGAATGTTTAAGGGTACTGCTGGCAAGACACTTAAGTCTAAAGGACATAAGGCATAAATGGAAGGGCAAATGGGACAATTCTCAATCATTAAGGGATAATTGGAAGAACAAGTATTGTCTTGCTTATAAATGAAGAAGAAAACGTGAATGTAAGGTGAAATAGTAGAGAATAACGAAAATGAGTAAGAAAGGGAAAGAGAGTTAGTGATTTGAGAGAAAAGAAGAGAGTTGAGCTAGGGTTTAATTTTTCCTCATCTTTAAGAAAGATTTTGAAGTTGGTCAAGAAGAGAAGAAGGAAGAGGAAGGAAAGAGCTTCGATTTGAGCTAAAGATCTCTTCATTTGGTGAAGAATCAAGGTAAGATCATTTGGAATCTTTTGGATTTTTGGAAGGATTCTAGTTCATGGAGTTTAGAAAATACTTGGGTTCAAGTATTCTAGAATCAATTTTTGTGATCTTGCATTGTGGGATTTTTCAATTGGATTCCTGTTGGATGAGAATTTGGATGTTATGAGATCATGTGAGGTTATAAAAGAGATGACGAGAAATTGAGTTATGTTATAAAGTAGCTAAGTGTTCTTAAGGTGTAAGCTTATGAATAAGCTAGACACATGCAAAGGGTAAAGATTGAAAGGAGAAGTTGGAATGATCATATACAAATGAAGTGTAATCTAAGTTCAATTAGACATATATGAATTATGAAATAGGAATGAGCTTAATATGTGATCTAGAACATATACTCGGGATTGTCATTAAACATGCATTGTATATAGCCCATATAACTATTTGGGCATAAGTGAGTTTTGTAATGGGTTTAAATTTTGTATTACATAAATTGTGATGTGCAGGTTAAACATCTGCATACAGGCGTATCCAAAATTTGGAAGCAAATGTTATTTTGGAGCGTACTGTGAATAGATGAATTGAGTGATTATGAATAATTACGAATGTGATTTGATTGCTGAATTTTCGGACAATGAAGGTCCGATGATCGTGATATATGAATGAGATATTGAAGTGCTAATTGTATGCAAATGTGATTGTTAAATGTGTTAGGAATGTGTATTTGTATATGAATGAAATTGTGAATTCTCCACTTTAATGTGGAATGCTAGACTAAGGTCCGATGATATGAGAAAGTGATTGAATGGGGTATGTAATTGTGAGTGATGAATTCCATTGCATGAATGCATAAAATATAATGGCAGTTGTGACCAGAGTAGCCAACGATTAGAGCTTAAAGCTCAACGAGTGAAAATGAGCCTCGAGCTCAAAAGTGATTCAAAGCATCAGGCTCAACATTTAATGAGCCCTATAGGGGACAGTTATCAATGAGCCCTATTTTAGGCACTTGGTCACAACAAAGTAACAAATGGAAAGTGAGTCTCATGTGTACTGCATATGCATAATATAAATAATTAAATGTATTGAATGTGAAATAATGTGAAATGTGAAATAAAATGAAATGTGAAATAAAGTGAGATGTGTGAATTATGTGTTACATGATTGAGTGAGCCATCGATCATGGTCACTTACTAAGTTCGTAAAAACTCACCCAAAATTTGCAAATATTTTTCAGGACTCAGAAGATTACCCCGTTAGGCCAATGGGAGTATACCTACAACATTCAGGTAAAGGATAGAGGTCGGGATCAGTTCGCATCTACATTGCTTTTCTCTATGTTGTATTGAATTGTATCTTCCGCAACTCTTTGTATAAATTGGTATTCCAAAATGATTCAAGTGTTTGTATTTGTGAAAGGGCCCAAATGGCTATTGAAAATTTTGTTGATAGTTTTATGTTAATTGAACATGTTTATGAATGAATACGGGCCCAATTTAAGTTTCGATTTTCGCAAAATATGTTATTGATTTCAAAAAAAAACTTATACGGATTTTCGAATGATTGAGTACTTTAGCACACTACCCTCACGGGGCACGGACTCGGATATCACCATCAATATCGGGTTAGGGTCTTGCGAGAGTGGGGTTCCACAGACATGCTTTAGGGGTGTTATTTGTTCAATTGAAATTAGGAGAAAGGTTACTTCTTTTGTTTTTATTTTTCTTTCTTAAGGTGGTGATAACTTAGTTTTTTTAAAATTCTTTCAAATGGTGTAGACTGAATTCACCAAAATTTGGTGATGCTGTCGCCTGCAACCAAATATAAAAGAAATCACTTCCGTTAAAACAAATTAATGTAGCAGCGGTAAGCGGATATCGTTCCCAC
>JANZLC010078666.1:0-12355 GCA_026413385.1 Erythroxylum gracilipes | reverse complement strand
ATTTTCCTACGTATTTAACCTACCCGAAGGCCGGCCCCCCGCCCCCCGGCCTCCTTCCCTCTCCCCTGCTTTCATTTTTCTTTCGTCGATTCCTCCTGTTTCTCTGTCATCGATTCTTCTTCTGCTCATCATCGTGTGTGTTTGTTTGTCATCTCCAGCCACTATCATTGTGTCATTCGACGAAGGTAAGTTATTTAGCCTTTGTTTTCAATGATTTTTTGTATAACCTATGTTGCCATACATGTTTGAACCTAGGAGTTTTTGAGGTGTTTTTTTGTTTGTTTTGGATTGTCTATGGTGTATTTGTGTTTGCAATGTTTGGGAAAACATTGAGGAAGGAAAAAGACATGATTTGCTAAAGTTAATTGGGATGAATATGATATGTCTTTGAAGTGTTCGATGAAAGTTTTGAGTGGTTCTTTGATGATTTTCTCCTTGTTTTAATTGTCTATGGCTATTAAGTTTATTGCTTCTTCTCATAAACCAGATTTCATGACTTGCTTTATCAGGATTGCAGTTGAGAAATCAATTATGTGAGTTCAAACAATAATGAAAATGATGAACTAATCGATGGGATGGGTGTAATACGTGCATAAGTTGTTCGATACAATATTCTTATATAGTTGCGGCAATAGGATATTATTCGAAGTATGCTTTGATGCTAATGTTGTTTATATTTTTGCACCAAGCCATTGTCTGATTCCCTTTTGACCAAGCCATCGTCTGATTTACTTTTGCACCAAGCCATCGTCTGATTCCCTTTTAACCAAGTCATCGTCTGATTCAGACCAAGCCTTCGTCTGATTCAGAGCAAGCCTTTGTCTAATTCATGTTTGACCAAGCCTTCGTCTGTTTCATATTTGACCAAGCTTTCGTCTGATTCACCTTGAACCAAGCCTTCATCTGAATCATGTTTGATTCTTTTCACCATAACTTCTTCGTCTAACCTCAAAACAAAGTGATTCTTGAACCAATAGTTTCCTAACACATTTCTCTATCTCATCATAGAATTTGATAGCATTTGTTGGGGATTAGAAATAGATTAAGTGAATCAAAGTAAGGGTATCGATTGGAAGAGTATGAATTGGATATTTACTGAACATACTTCAGTATTTTGATGATATCTTGATTTATAGAGCTCCGATTGAGATGGCTTTGTTTCTAGATAAACTAGAGACATATATCTACAAATTTCTAAAGAAATCGAGTTTTAATTCAGTCTTTAAGACTTTCAATTTTTGGATGGAAGTTAAGTATAGTGTACTGTTTCAGTTTAATAACAATCCGAAAATATTTGGGGTACAACTTTTATATTTTTGAACCAAATTGAATGACTTTGGTTTCATTAGAAACTTCAAACAATGGGCAACAAATGTTCTGAAGAAGTCAAATTATAATTCCGGTTTGAGGTTTCCCAAAATCTATTCTGAAATAGGAGAAATGAGTTTGTTTTGATGTTTGACTAGTGTGGGCAAGCCACCCTTGTGGGATAATGGCTAATGAGTATTCATTGAAAGACCCCTACAAGGTAATAGGTTCATGTTTTATGACATCGGATGTCACTTTAGGTTAACATATTCACATTTATGACTCCGGATGTTGGGCTCCGGAAATGAGGTCCAACATATAGTGTTTGCTAAATTAGTGACTAAAGAAATAGAGAAACTTTTCAAAAAATTTCTCTGAAATGTAAATGGTAGAGGTGACTATAAAGTCAAATGGTTTGAGGTGTGCATGCCCAGGAAATTTGGAGGATTAGGCGTTCTTCCAATAAGAATGCTTAAGATATTCTTCTTGTAAAAAGGCTTAGAGATTACTATCAGATAAACATTCCATATAAAGTGGAAAAACTCCAATCAATGCCTCATCACTGATGAACTCCTTGTTAAAACTAAGGCTCACTATTAGATATTCTTGCAAATACATAGTAAATGATGGCAAGATCACTTCCTTTTGGCATGATCACCTAAACCCCCTTTGGTCCTTTAGTTATTGTTATTGAAGTAAATCCCCTACATGCAACTTTATGCCCATGATGAATCTTTTAGTTTTATCTCCATCATCAACATTAGTTGGTTTCCTTTTTAAATGTTGTCCTTAACAATTCAAAAGAAGATGAAATATAGTGGCTAAATATACCTTTTGTTACTTTTTCTAATGTGTCATGTTAATCCTTCTTCAGAAGTTCTAATCAAACTATCGCTTGGCATAAACTCACATGGTATAAGCACAACTTTCCTTGTGCCTCAATCACTTTATAACCAACAATCAGAAATAGACTTCCTATAATTGACAAAATACCACACTTCTTTATTTTTCCAAATTGATGCATTCTATGCAAGTATTCAACTGAAAACATAAAATACATTTTGTTTTAATGCCAATATAGTCAATACATGTGGAAGAAAATCATCAAGCTATGTCACCTAGCTATCCCACCAGATTCTTAGTTAGATATCATCAAGTGATGCAGTAAGGTTCAAATGAAATGTGAAGGGGATCAATGGGTGTTCAGAGTTGCCTTTTAACAACCTAGTTGCTGCTATTTGGGAAGAAAGAAATATCAAGATATTTCATGATTCACTCAACACCAAAGAAACTTCATTGCAAGTTTTGTGTACCAAAATTAGACAACATATTTTTACATATAAGGACAATTACTGAGTTAGCGTAAAATGTCAACTCACTTGGAAAATTAACAAGCTCCTTAACTCTAAGTTGTAACAATTTGCGATTCCTAATCACATTGATGTAATAGTAATCTAGTCCTTGATTTTATAGTTTTGTATCAAAAAATTTTCAACATTTTCGTTATCATATTAATGCATTCTTTTTTTCTTAAAAGAAGTCCATATTTGGTTAGTGTACATAGATTCCATTTCAGATTTCATGCCCTTCATGTCATTTTAAAGAATCTTTAAAAGGAAAGGCAACAACGGTCTCCTAGTGAGAGAATCTCCTACTTCTCTCTAACTTTCCAACACCTGTTGCTCTTCAGCCCTTGCTTCCCTAGTAAAAATTTCTACGCTTCTCGATATTTATGGATTTGGCTTTTGCAGATCTAGTGGAATCCAATTGCTCAAGCTCTTCTTCAGTCCGTCAACAAAGGAAGGGAACAGGTTGGTACTAGAATAGTCCGTTTTGTGTATAGCACCCGACAAAATATGGACTGGGAACGCTCTGACCCCTCCCGTGATTATCTGAATGAACTTGACACCGCCGGGCACGCCGCCAAGAAGGTCCGCATCCATGAAAGGGAGGAGGACCCGCCCCCTACTACCATTTCCCCGCCTCCTCTCCCTCATAGCTATAGCGTTGCGGTTGCTAGCAACCCTTCCTCTGAAGCTGCTGGCAATTTTGAATGGCCTGAAGAAGAACCTGTAGAAATTGAAGAGGGTGACATTACCATGGTGCAAGGCGAGATGGGATTCGGAATTGAACTGTCAAACTCGCTCAAAGGCCAATTACACAAACGTTGGGCTAATGCGGTCGTGGTCAAGCTCTTGGTTTGCCGCATCAGGTTCAACATGCTGAAACTTCGATTATATGCCCTGTGGAAATTGACAGGTCTAATGAAGATTATTGACTTAGATAATGATTTCTTCTTAGTTAATTTTGTGCAGGAGGAAGACTACCTCAATGCCCTTATGAGTGGGTCGTGGGTGATCCTGGGACATGCCCTCTCAGTCCAACCTTGGAATCCCTCCTTCTGACCATCCTCCGGTGAGGTCGCACACGTGGTCACGTGGGTCCAATCTCCCAAGCTCTCCGTTTCCCACTACCGTCCAACTATCCTTCGAGCCCCCGGGAGCCTGATTGCCTGCATAATCCGCATCGACTCAACCACCCAACAGACACAAAGAGGTCGATATGCTAGAGTTGAAGTCGAGATTGACCTTCACTCACCTCTTAGATCTATGGTGGTGTTAGATGGTGAGCGTATCAAAGTTGCCTATGAAGGCCTCCCTCCGATCTGCTTTGTGTGCGGCCGCACTGGACACGACACTGGCAACTGCCCTCACCGACCTTTGAGCTCACTGGATACAGACGCCTCCCCATTGCAACCCCCAACGAATACCCCAATGGCTAAGAGCATGCCATCATCACCAGCTACAAATCCCAACAAGCTGTACGACCCCTGGATCCAAGTCCAGAGGCGTCAGAGTCGCCCCTCTAATGGCTCGAACACGGGACACGACAGACGCCACATGGACAGTTTTTAGAGAATCTGCAGCTCAAGGTATCACTCGTTAGCAAACGTTGAGGAGGATTCCTCCACCCCGCACTAGTCATCCCCACCCGCGAACCTTCTAGATGCTCCCGTGGCTCGTCCCCTCATGGGCTCTAACCTGCAGCTGCCGAGGAAGGCTCCGATAAATGGATGGGCTCCACGCGGAATTGGGCTCTCCACTCCACATGGGCCAAGTGCGCCCAAGCTTGGGTCTTCCTCTTCCCAGGCCTGACCCCAATATAACCCCTTGCCACTTGATAGCCAGGCCCAAGGCAGCCAGGCCCAAGGCCAATCTGCACCCTCCCACATCCAGCAATGGTTAAATAGTCAGACCCCAACCCAATCTGATATGGGCCACCAGGCCGCTGGATCCAAATAAGGTACTCCTAACCACGTCGCCATTTTGTTACCGTTTCCCTAAGACTTAATTATCCATGATGCCTCTCTTACCATCCCTATACAAGAAGCCTCGCTTAGGGGTCGTATGGAGGAGGACCCAACTGGCGCACTAGAGCACCTCCCTCCCCTAACTTCCAAACACCTCCTAACCCCATCTAGACTCCCGGATCTCCTGCCACATAACCCCTCTGAACTTGACAGCCCCACTGTACAAGATTTCCCAATGCATGAGCTGGCTCAGCCTACCGCCGCTTCCTCTGATGACGGACAGACTACCGGAGGGGTCAACACCCCTGTCGCTTAAAACCCTCCCCCTTAGTTTTTATGTCAATATTCATATGGAACTACCAAGGGGCTGGAGGAAAGTCCTTCCAACCAATTCTCAAGGAATACATCCGGGTTCACAAACCGATCCTGTTCGTCCTAGTTGAACCTTGTATTAGTGGACTTCAAGTGCACAAGATTATCACGCACTTAGGCTTCAGCTCATCCTTCCGAGTGGAGGCTGAAGGGTTCTCCTGCGACATTTGGATTTTATGGAATACCGACACTAATATTCAAATTCTCTTATCCCATCGGCAATTTGTCCATGTCAATAGTACCTGGGCACAAATTTCTTTCGATTTCACTGCAATTTACGCTAACCCGACCTACCCACTTTAGCATTTCCTTTGGGCGCACTTGCGTAATATTGCCCGAATCACCTCTAAACCGTGGTTATTGGGAGGAGACTTCAATGCCAAGTTGGCAAGTGAGGATCAACGCAGCGGCTCCCGCATTCGTTCCAGGGTAAGCCCTCAATTCAGGGATTGTATTTATAGCTGCCACCTCCAAGACCTTGAGTTTAGCGGGCCCAAATTCACCTGGAGAAGTGGCCAAATTCGGGCCTGCCTTGACCATGCTTTCTGTTCCCATCCTTGGTTGACCTCTTTTCCTAACACGATCATTCATCACCTGCCTTTCCTCAAATCTGATCATCGGCCCCTTCTTGTCACCTTCTCATTCCAAATACCTCCTTCTCCCCACTCTCGGGATTTCTGCTTTCAATCTGCTTGGTTGACCCATGAACAATTTGCCCAAACTGTTAAGGACAATTGGAATCCCAATTTGCCTAAAGTTACCAGTACGCTTGGACACTTGGTGACCAAACTCCAACAATGGAACTCCACCACTTTTGGAACATATTTCAACACAAACGAAGACTCATGGCGAGGCTGAGGGGTATTCAAACCCACCTAGATGAAGACGACTCTGCTTCTTTGCGAGATTTGGAGGCCTATCTACAACAGGAGCTTGAACAAGTCCTCATCCAAGAGGAACTATATTGGCATCAGCGGTCGAGATGTTAGTGGCTTGCACAAGGGGATAGAAACACTAAGTATTACCATGCGGTCACTACAGGCCGAAGACAAAAACTGCATTGTAAATCCCTCCGAGATGAAGAAGGTTGCAAGAGTTCAGATCCTAGTTGTATCCAGCGAATGGCTCAAACTTTTTTCATGAAATTCTACACAGCTGACCTTTCTCCCCCGTCGCAGTCTCTTCCTCCCAGTTCTTTCCCCTCTCTTCCTCCCCAGGCTCTTACGAATATGGTCGACCCTATCTCTCCTAATAAGGTCAAGACTGCCTTTTTCGACATGAATCCCGACAAGGCTTCGGGAATTGACGGTTTCACTGCCCTCTTTTTCCAATCCCAATGGGACCACATTGGGCCTAATATCGTTCTTTTTATCCAAAAAACCTTTCTTCATGAAATCTGGGAGCAAGGCCTGAATCGTACTGTCTTGATCTTCATTCCCAAGACCCCCTCCCCTTACTCAATCACACAATTTCGCCCTATCACACTGTGTTCGGTCCTCTACAAAGCCATCACCAAAATTGTTGTTAACCTCTAAAACCCCACTTTGACACCCTTATCTCCCCAACTCAATGCAGCTTTGTTCCTGGAAGACAAATTATCGAGAACATCATCATTGCCTAAGAAATTATTCATTCCATGCGCAGAAAATCTGGCACAACAGGGTTCTTGGCTATCAAGGTGGACCTGGAGAAAGCCTATGATTGTCTTTCTTGGGACTTTATCCACGATACTCTCGTTAACATTGGGGTCCTAGCCTCCTTGATCACTCTCATTATGAAATGTATCTCCACGGTGACAATGCACGTTACCTAAAATGGGGTCCTTAGCGATGCTTTTACCCCTACTAGAGGCAAACGACAAGGGGACCCGCTGTCCCCTTACCTTTTTGTGTTATGCATGGAGCGTCTAGGATACCTCATCTCTACCTCTGTGGTTCAGGGACAATGGCGGCCTGTCAAATTAAGTCACAGAGGCCCCCCTTATCCCATCTTTTTTTGCGGATGATCTCATCCTGTTCTCCGAAGCTTCTATTGACCATGTGAATGTCATTCGTGACACCTTAAACAGGTTTTGGGCCACCTCGGGACAACGGATTAGTCAGGACAAATCCGCATTTTTTACTCTAGGAACATCCCTCACTCCACAGCTCATACTGTTAGCGGAGCGTTAGGCTTCTAGCAGTCACCTGACCTAGGTCGCTATCTTGGCGTACCCCTTCTGCATAAGAAAGTCAATAGACGAACTTACCAATATCTTCTGGACAAAGTCCAACATCGTCTTTCAGGCTGGCAAGCCAACCTCTTATTTTTAGCAGGGCTTATCACCTTAATTCAATAGGTCCTTACTACGCTGCCTACCTACACTATGCAAACTGTCCGACTTCCTCAGGAGTTGTGTGATGAGTTGGAGAAAATTATGCGCAATTTCTTATGGGGCTCCTTTCTCGGCACCCGCGAGATCCATTTTGTGAACTGGGATACCGTCTGCCTTCCAAAGGAGCTGGGTGGGCTTGGGATTCATAACATTAGAGCCACCAATGACGCTTTACTCACAAAGTTAGAGTAGGCGATGATCGCTAAACCTCAGGCTCTGTGGGTTCAAATCTTGTCGGCCAAGTACAATTTTGAGGGCAACAACATCCCTCCTGCTATTACAACTATCGGCGGCTTCATGGTGTGGAAGAGTATCAAAGCTATCTGGCCCAATGTGATTCAAAGAATGAAATGGACAATTTGTGACGGGTTTCAGGCTCGATTCTAGTTAGACTCCTGGGTCGATATGGTGGGACCCCTCTTATAGTACGCCAATAGTTCTATTCCCCAATCAACCTTTACTTTACGAGTTCACCACTTCATGGATAACACAGGTACTTGGGATTGGCCTACGCTTCATGCCTTGCTTCCTCCACATTTGTCTGTCCATTGCGGGAACCCTTCCTCCCAAGGTCCACTTAGGCACTGACAAACTCGTTTGGGGCCCTTCGCCTATTGGGCAATTTACTACAGCCTCGGCCTACGCGATGATTATGGAGCAACCTCCCTGTCAATCCAGCAGCTTGTGGAAGCACATTTGGCACTGGCCTGGCCCCCATTGTATTTGCTCCTTCCTTTGGCTACTTGCTCATGACCGTCTCTGCTCCAATCAACAACGCGTTTGTAAGCACCTCACTACGAGTTTGGATTGCTATCATTGCCATACTGACGAATCTTCGGTTCACGTTGTTTGAGATTACCCGAAAGCGCGTAGCCTTTGGCTCACTCTCCGCGCCAATCCATCTCTCCTGACTTTTTCCACGCTAATACTCATGAATGGCTCACTCGTAACCGTCAACAACACCAATCGGTCTCTGGGCTTGACTGGGAAGTTATCTTTGGTATTGCCTGTTAGTTCCTCTGGTCGTGGAGGAATATGGCCCTCTTCGATAGACACTTTTCCTGGCCGCCATCTCCTGCCACTCTCGTCCTCAACTACGTCCGACAGATTAACCAGGTGTCATTCTGGCATATTCGAGCTCGGTTTAAACCCCAACCACGTTCCGAACAAGTTATTGGATGGATTCCACCTATCCTTGGCTGGGCCAAACTCAATACCGATGGAGCTTATAACAACGCTACTTCTTCAGTCACTGCTGGTGGGCTCCTCCGAGACAGCTCTGATGCTTGGCTGGGAGGCTTTGCCCAGAATATAAGTCGGTGCTGCCTGCTTTCGGTAGAACTTTGGGGCATTTATTCGGGCCTTCAGTTGGCTTGGGGCCTTGGGTTTCAGTGAGTGGTGCTCGAGCTAGATTCTCTCGTGGTCAAAGATCTCATCTCCGATGCAACCCATCGATCCATGTCGCTCAACCCACTCGTCCTGGGCATCAATGAGTTACTCATCCGAAAATTGGGTCATTCTCCCTCGCCACACCTACAAAGAGGGCAACCGTTGCACGACTGGCTCGCCGATTTTGCTTTTAATTATGGCTTTGGGGTTATCACTTTTGTTAGTGCCCCTTCTGGGTGCGCCAATATCCTTCTAGAGGATATGACAGGGGTTAGCCTCCCCCAGAGGATCGTGTAATTTTTGTTTTCCTTTTCTTGTAACAAAAAAAAAAGAATCTTTAAAAGTAATAAGCTCATCCTCTATTAGCGATACATTGTCCTTCCCCTTCTTAATATATAGATCTAATTTAGTGAGGGGGAGATAATGTATCCTACTAGTGCATCACACATTATATGTATCTTGAACCCTTGGTTGTACATCGTATGTATCAACTTGAGGTTTTTATCCCGTCTAAATGTGAATTTATAACTCTTGAACTTCTCTAAATTCTACCTCACTCCCACTACTTTCCTTAAGAATAAATTCTCTTTCTAAGAATGTAAAATGTCTTGAGACAAACTCCTTTTGCTTAAGAGAATAGTAAAATTGATGTTCGATACTTTCCTTTGAATACCCCACAAATTTGTATTCATTTAATTTAGCTTGAAGTTTATCAAATATTGTACATTTCTTATAAGCACCATATCCTTAAATCTTTAAGTGTGAATACCACGGTCTACTACAAATCCATATATGATATGGTGCCTTATCAATCAATTTGAAAGGAACTCTTTTCTAAAGGTAAGCAGTAGTTTCAAAGGCATATCACTAACAGAAGACAGAAAGAATAACATGACTCATCATAGAACATACCATATCTAATAAAGTACAGTTCCTCCTCTCGAACACTCCATTATGTTTAGGAGGAGTGTATTGTGAGAATACTCCATTGTGGTCCAATTATTCACCATCCTAATAATCTAAGTATCTTAATATTTCTACTAATTTGTTTCTCAACTTACCTAAATTCTTTGCACTTTTCAAAAGAATTCAGACTTTTATTTCATTAAGTACACATAATCACATCTAGAATGATCATCTGTGAGTATAATAAAATATGAGAATCCACATCTAGTACTAGTAGATATAAGACCACATACATCTGAATGTATAAGATCTAGTAATTCGCTGGCACGTTCTCTGCACTAAAGGATATTTTAATAATCTTTTCAAGCAAACAAAATTTACAAGATTCATATAATTCTGGATCAAAAGGATTCAAATATTCTTTTTCATTAACTTTGTGATTTTAGTTTTGTTCTATGGGGTTCTGCTTTTGGGGCCAACATGCATGATGTCATAAATAAGATGAATTTTGGTCATTTAACTTTCTTTTCTTGCTATTAATGTTAAGGAATGACCTTTCAAAATCTAATTCATATAAACAATTTGTGAGTAATTTAGATCTACAACAACTCTTATTCTTAATAATAAAGACAAATTCATTCAATTCTAAATAAGAAATAAAAACGATATTTCTAGTAACAACTAGAAAATAATAATAATTATTTAGTTCTAGGATCCTTTTTAAAAGTAGTTATCTTAAGTTTGTTCAACAAATCAATTAAATTTAAATTAAGTAGATAACAACTTTATGAATCACATCTTAAGTGACTTATAGATTCGTTAGTATATATCTTACATATTATTCTTAACTCTGCTTTTAAATTTATATGATCATAGGTTTGTTACTCCAAATCATACAAATTTAGTTAAGTAGGACCCATTAATTTAAGATAAAACATATTCAAATTTAATGAATCTTGAGTTTGCTCAACAAGTCTCTCTGATTTTATTCTTAAATAACAGAAGACAATTATTATATTCTTAACGTGTACTTAATTTTTAATTGAAAGATTTGAAATTTGAATTTTTTTTTAATCTCATCAAAATAATATAATATGATTATATTAATAATTTTTAACATTATCCAATTATGAAAGGAAGAAATTCTTTAAAATATTTGCTTAATTCTAATTATTAATTTAATAACTAATTTGATTTAATAATTCAACTCTTAAAAAAACAAAATTTCAAAATACTTTTATAATTTTATTAGAAATTTAAACCAATTTAATCTCAATTAAATTAAATTAAGGTTTTAAAACATATAAACATCAAATAAAAAACATGTAGGGACTGTCAAACGAGTGCAGTGCATGCGTCAAAATACTTTTTACGAGACATATGCACCGTATGCACCCATGTCAGGTGTTGACTGTCACGTGAAGCGCGTGCGCGACCAACATCTATCGACTAATGCTTTGGTCCCTACACACGCCCTGTCGTTTTCCAAATTAGGGTTTTCTCCTTTTTGGGATGACGCCGCCTCCTGATCTGCAGTACCGCTGACGCTTGCTACTTCGCGTCCCCAAGCCTCTTCTATTGAAGTTCCTCTGCCTCCATGGTACTTCAATTGTGCGCTGCTACTGGTGAAAATCTGTTGCAGAAGACGCATACATCTCCTGCCATTGTTCCACCAAAAACAACAAACCCACAAGCCATATACTTATTCAATCTCATTAGGCAAAACTGATTGGCACATAAGACTAGGGACAAGCATTCATCGTTTTTTCATAACTTAAGCAAAGAGATTAGATCCTCATTCATTCAAGGTTGGCATGCAAAATTTGTGTTTTTCGAAAACCTTCAGTTAATACATGCAAGTTCTAGAAAGCAATAACGTAGAAGCAAAATTTGATTTTGAGCATGCAATTTTCAAATTTCTAGAAAGAAAATGAAAAAAGAAGCAGCACAAAAAATTTCTAGATAACATATTCGAAAATTAATTACATCATAAACCTTAATTCATTAATCAAGATTTCTAATCAATGAATAAATATTGGATTGAATTCTGGTATAATATTATACTGATACTAGTTAATATCACGTACTATTTTAGATAATTTTTAAATTTATAAAATAATCCTAATTTTTTTAAAATTATAAAATAATTCATTGTCATATTGTACAGTTGTACTGCATATTTTTAACTATATCTCCAAAAATCAAAATAATAAATAATAATCACAATTAATATGAAATAACAATAATTTTAAGATATTTCACGTATAAATAATAACTATAATTTATATAAAAAAAGACAATCACTATCATACAAATATAAAATTAAGAACAATACAAAGTATTTAAAACATTATAATTTTAATTTTTATTATATAATAAATAATAATTACATCAAAACATCCAATAAAAAGAATAATAAATATCTTTAACACTCAAATTATTACAATTTACACTAAGAGATCGTGATAAGAAAACAACTAAGTAGAATTGAAACATGAAACAAAACATATATTATTTAATTTACTGTCAATTAAATATTTATATATTTAATTAATTAAAATTAATTATTACTAAATTATAAATATCTTAATTTAATTTAATTTATAAAATTAATTTAATAATTATTATATAATTAAATTTAAAAATGTTTTTTAAATATGTAAATTTCAAATAAATTTTGATTTAATAATTAAAAA
>JANZLC010078647.1:0-12356 GCA_026413385.1 Erythroxylum gracilipes | reverse complement strand
AAATTTATCACAGAAAAAAATGCAACAAGAACAACCTAATAAGATCTAAGGAGATACCCACAACTTCTCTACGGAATATTTTACTGTAAAGACAAGTAATAGTAAAACAAACACACACAAAAAAGTAGAAGAAGGGCTGTAATCTAAACGCTAACCAGCTAGAGTTGATGATGTCTCTCCAGTTAGGAAAAGCAACATTACGAGGCCTAGAGACATGAAATGCGTAGGGGTGTGCTTCTTTGGCTTGGAGCAGCACCACCTTGCTTTCCTCTGTGGCACTTGGATTAGCCATTTCGCTTTGGGCTTCGTCTTCGCACTGCCGCTTTGCATTTGGCGTTTAAAGGAGCTGTAAAGATTGGTTGGTTGCGCCGTCTCCTCCACGAGAGAAGACGTCTCCTCCACCTGTTCCCATTTAATTTACTTACCAAGATTGGAGGAGAAAAAGAGGACCTAAATTAAAACAATTTAATACTTTCTAAGAGACAAAAAAAACAAACGGAGCTAGGAGGAGGGACATCATCGGCGTGCGAGGCCCGGTAGATATCTAATTTGGAAGTTCTAACAAAAAGTCGAGACATGTATGTAGTGAATTTGTTTTGTTGTGCTTCAAGATGCTACCCAGAGAGGAAGTCGCCATCACCGTTGTCGTCATCGCCGCTCTCCACTGACCCCACAACTAACTCAACTGGAGAGCTGAAAGCTGAGAGCAGAAGAAGAGCGTAAGCCTTGCGTTGCTTTTCGCCACAGAGAGAAGGTAGAGAGAAGAAACCAGAGAAAAAACTAGAAAAGAAGAAACGTCAAGAGTATAAACCAGCTGGTGGGAAATGAAGGCGCGAGCGAAAATGTTTAATTTTAAACTGCCTTCTACGACGTTTTATTTAATAAAACATAATGGTTTCTATTTCACGACGTTTTATTAATAAAACGTCGCAGAACATGTTACAATTACGTGACGTTTGTAAAAATGTCATAAAAATTGAAATGTTTTGTGACGTTTTTTAAAGTCTAAATATTTTGTGACGTTTTTTTAAAAAATATCGTAAATGAGATGTTATTCTTGTAATGTTAATTCACGGAAATTTTAGAAAAAGATGACAAAAATCGAAAATTAACAAAACTAATCAAATATGAAAATTTTAGTAAACAAACCTTAGTTTCGGATCACCTACGTTATCACACTAATAAGGATCCTTGATATATAATTCAGTTCATTAACAAATATTCATTAGGTGATGTTTTCTCTTAAGTTTAAATGAATAGAAACATATATTCTAAGCATTCTTATTAATCAACTATTTAGATACGATCGTAAGTTCAATTGAGTAATAGCTTTAAGAACTAAGAAACCAATAAACAAGACAACACATGTACAACATACATTTAATCAAGATGAGTTTCTTCTTAGAATTTTCAGCTCTAACGTAAAGATGTTAATCATAATTACCATTTGTGATTAGCAAAACTGAACGACATATTTTACTAATATGGCTATTAAACAAATCAACTCCTAGTTGCACATCCTAGAAATCAATCAGTTCAATCATAAAAGCAATTCGGAAGGTACTCAATATTCATCAACAAAACAAACTTTATTGGAATATCTCACATATAATAGATGATAACACAGTTTCCCTCAACCAAGAAAAGGGATTTAGCTACTCATAACAAAAGTGAAAATCAATAAAGAAATAGCCAATTGTAAAGTCTCCATCCCTGGTCTTTCCTAGAAAATTCGAAAATCCTTAGAGAAATACTGCAGAAAATGAAAGACCTAACTATGGATGTCGAAAATCAAGAAGAAAAACTGTATAAAAATTCTACAGAAGAATGTAAAACTATCCCTAAAGTGTTCAGACAAAAACTAGAAGAAGACTGCAGAAACATAAAACTACTCCTAAACTATGTTGTCGTGAACAGTAACCCGAAATCCTCTTTTATCCCTTCAAATCTTCTCAATTTTTTCTTGATTTTTAGCAGATAACACCTCCCACGTATTCAGGTTGCAAATCCCCATCAGTAAGGTAGCAATCTGATCTTCAAGATTATGAAAATCTCAGGGGAATTAGATCTGAATTTGAAAATAGATTCTGCATATGGTTTCTATCCTTGCACGTGCCCACGCTTTGTTGGACTCCGAACTTTTAGTGAAAATTAGAAATATTAAAATGAATCTTAAATGAGTGTTTTTGTATATGTATTGTATTATAGATGTTTTTGTGCTTTAAGAAAGTTGATGAGAAAAGAATTGTTTGGTTTTGATGACTTTAATACTTGAGTAGTTTTGCATGGGTTATGAAAGTTAAAGTGAATGAGTTGATTGAAATGGAAGTTGAAAAGCAAGAATAAAGAAAAAAAGTGTGAGAATATGAAGAATTAAGCAAGTTTGACTTTTTGGGAATGAATAGTTGACTTTTTGATTTAGGCAGAATTCGAGATAATGATCTTCATGAAAATTATAGTTTCTGTTGAAAGCTTTATGTCACTATAAAGTATGGTATTTTTTGATATCGGATTTGAAAGTTATGATCTTCTAAAGATAAGGTTATTTTTGCTTTGTTTTTGAAAAATGCTATTAAGTATAGATTTGTGTGTACTATGATTTGAAGAAACTTTTGAACTGATGTGGTTTAAATTAGCTTAAATGGTCTACATGAAAGTTATAGAGAATTTGAATAGCTTTAAAATGATGTATAATATGTTATTTATGGATGTGAGAATTGGAAGATATGAAATTTTGAAATTTGAATGTGGTATAGGATGACCAATTTTATGGCAGAATCTTTAATTGCAAAATTGACTTAGCTAGAGGTTGAGATTTCCTTTAAGTGCTTCATAAAGTTTTAGATTATGCTTTGATCTTTCCATTGATATAAAATATGTCATGTTTGGACCTTGGAGTTGAAAGATAGAAATTTTAGAAGGATAAATAAGATTTGGTTAATAGATGGATTATGGGATAAGTATAAATGTTTTGGAAATGGTTGTGCTTAGTATGAGATTGAATAAGATAAAAAAGAAAGAAAAAAAATTTATACCAATTTCGGATTAGTTTAGACCGAGGGTTTAGTCTTAGGGTTTCAAACGCGACGCGATTATGTTTTTCTAAGGTTTGCGCTTTCGGATGTCGGAAATCTGTTTAGGTTCGATTGAACCGTTTGTTTCCTCCGTTTTTGATTTGCTTTTGATTCGATCGTCCGATTCATTTCGCTTCAAAATCCGTTCCTTCGATTTCTGCTTTCGATTTTGTTTCTGCATTTTGTTATCTGATTTTCCGATTCGATTCATTTTTTAGTCGATACTTCCGATTTGTGTTCCATTCTTTCGAATTCGATTTTATTCGTCTTCAAAATCTGTCACTTCGTTTTCGATTGTATTTTCGAATTTTCAGTTGGGGTCCGGTTCCGAGATCGGGTCCCAACAAGATAAGACATTATTTAGGAAGTGCATTAAGAATAATTTTATCATAGTTCAAATTTATATTGATGATATTATTTTTGGTGCAACGTCATAAAAACTATGTACTAGTTTTGAAAATTTGATGAAAAGTGAGTTTGAGATGAGCATGATGGGTGAATTAAAATTCTTTCTTAGGTTGCAAGTTAAGCAAACCGAAGAAAAGATTTTTATCCATCAACCTAAGTATATTAAGGAACTGTTGACTAAATTTGATATGGAAAAAGTAAAACCAATGTCAACTTCGATACATCCTTCAAACCTTTTGTCTAAGGATGAAACTAGCAAGAAGGTGGATCAAACCCTGTATAGAGGGATTATTGGTTCTTTACTTTATCTTACAGTAAGCAGACCTAACATTCTGTTTAGTGTTTGTTTGTGTGCAAGGTTTCAGGAAGATCCTAGAGAGTCTCATTACATCGCTATTAAAAGAATTCTGAGATATCTTTTAGGTACTATTGATCTTTGCTTGATGTATGAGAAAGGTAAAGATTTCAGGTTGATTGGATACTGTGATGTAGATTATGCCGGAGATAGGATTGATAGAAAAAGCATGAGTGGAGGATGTCACTTCCTTGGCCACAACTTAGTTTCCTAGTTGAGTAAAAGGCAAAGCTCAATTGCTCTATCAACTGCTGAAGCCGAGTATATGTCAGCCGCAAGTTGCTGCTCACAAACGTTGTGGATCAAGTACCAGCTAGAAGACTACTCAATACAAGAAGAGGAGATCCTAATCTTTTGTGACAACACAAGTGCCATCAACTTATCAAAGAAACCGATTCAACATTCAAGAGTTAAACATATCAAAGTCAGACACCATTTTTTACGAGACTACGTTTAGAGGAAGATCGTAAGTCTTCAGTTTGTTGAGACGCAATATCAATGGGTGGACATAATCACTAAGCCATTGAGTGAAGAACGATTCAAAGAAATCAGATGGAATCTCAATATGGTTATGTTATGTGATCAACCGTCTGACACGTCACAACCCAGATAAAAGGTTGCAAGAGTTAACAGCGACAGTAACAGTGAGCTACAGCTGGTAACTTTGGTCACAAGAAAGTTTTGGAGGAAAAGTTTCTCACAGTCTTGAGAACATCACCTATTCTAGAACACTCTTGATATGTCCTGACATCGACTTTTGAAGAACCCTCAACAAAAGATTTTCATTACTCTGTTTAGAGATTATACTCTCTTCGCTCACACTCTAGAAGAAATCTATACATTGAGTTCATTATCAACTATAGAAACAAATGGAGCCAGCAATGATCTATAGAAGACTTATTGATTTTGAGTCCTTGAGGAAGGACAACATGGATATTAAACCGGAGATTGTTGTAGTCGGTTGGAGAAACTTCTTTCAAGTTCGAGAGACGGTATACATGAATGAAGTTTATGATTTCTAGAAGAATTTGGATATGGTAGACGATACTCTTGTATCAACAGTAGATAGATTTTCGATTATAGTGACAACGAAGATAATCGAGAAGGTCACTGAGTGGCCATCTGTTAGAGATAAGTTCTCAAGTAAAGCTAGATGGATGATGCAAGCTAGCGTGAAGGAGATTGAGATCAATCGACAGTTATATGGAAGCAATGATCCAAAAGAGAAGAAGGCCTCAAGTCTTGTGCCAAAGGCTAGGGTTCTACATTCACTTCTTTTCCATTATATTATACCAAGAACAGGATCAAGGCATCTGGTGACAACTTTAGATGAACAGTGCCTATTCCATCTACTTAATCGCCAACCTGTTGATCTACCATTCCTTGTTTTCCACTATATGGTAAAGACAAAGAAAGACTTGACCAGTCTGCCATATGGAATGTTCTTGACAAAGATATTCAGAGATTCTAGAGTTCTCCTGAAGAAAGGAAACAGGATGAAGCTAAATATCAAGAGCGTCATCCATTCTGCAACGATTGGCAAAATGGGCTTGAAGAATCTGGAGAAAGAAGAAGCAGATTCCAAAGCAACAGCAAGGATTGAGGGGGAGCATGCGAAAAAGGGGACTCCCATAAGAAGATCAAAATCTCAATCCAGTGAGAAAATGCCTACGATTGGAGAAAAGAAATCGTCAAACGAAGCGACGAACATTAAGGCGATTTCTCACAGAGAAGAAAGCCAGGTGCGATATATAGAGAAGTTGTCCCCTTAAAGAGAAAGGGGGAGACACTTCTATCAGAAATACCAAAACAAGCGAAAAGGCCACCCAGAGTACGAACCCTGCGTCAGCAAGAGGAGAATAAAAACAAAGTGCTGACTCACGGAGAAGACTCTAAGAAGAGAGCACCTCAGGCTACAAGGTCCTTAGTCTCAATCCTAAAGGAAGATACAACCAAACTAGATAAAGACACTGAGATTAAGAGGAAATTGGAGTTTGAGAAGAAGACACTGCAATCTCAACAGACTTCTAGATTGATTGAAGAAGGAAATAAAAAGCAGAAAATCAGTCAGAGGAAGAGCACTCCTACTGTTGTTCGGAAGAAGAAGTCAGTAGAACGCAGTCCAGTACAGGTCAATACCTCTCAGCCTTTGAGAAAAGAAGATTTGAGAATCAAGGTTATTGAGGAAGTTCAACCTGTAAGGAGTAGTACTTCGATAATCATCAAAGAAACCCCAAAAAGGTCAGTCAAGGTACAACTACAACCAATCTTGGTGAATAGTAGTACAATGCATCTGTTGAATAATGATGAAAAGAGTATGTATGGTTTTCTGAAAGATCAAGGAACAAAACCATACCCCACGCAGATGACAAGACAAAAGTACACTATTTTTCCAATCACAAAGAGAATTGTGATCAAGGTTGTGCCTAACTTTTAACCAAGACCTTACATTATTTGCAATGATGATAAGGGGAAGAAGAAATTGTACCCTTCAAATCAAATGATTTGACAGATGATCAGATCGAAGCTGAAGTGAGGGACATAAATGAGGCATGTTATGCAGCTCAGTAGAGAGGAACCTATGTCACCCACTATATTTCGAAGGCTTTAGGAAGTAACTGTGGTCAGCGAACCACTAAAGACTCTTCTCAGGTAGTTAGGAGAATTACAGAAGGGCAGTACAGATCTGTGAGGATTGGAGATGTTAGCTACTCAATCGAGACTCTTGTGCACCTAATTATGTACATTAGGTCGTTAAGTACTGTGTCCTTAATTGGAGATGTGTTACACCTATTTGGAAGACGAGTTCCACATCTAACCAACCCTGATGATTTGAATCTCCCAGAGCCGAACCTATCTGTTCACCCTCCTGCTCTTATAATAAGTGAATCGGCTGTTATAACTTCAGATGCATACAACACCACTATTGCTATTGAAGTACAGCAGCAGAAGGATGATGATGGACCTGCTTCAATAAGTGACTTACGAGAGGAAGTAGTTCAAATATGACAAGATCTCAAGTCACTCCTCATGGAAATGAAGGAAATGTTTTCAGAAATAATGAAGCATCTACGGTCATAATTCTTTTTGATCAATAACAAATAGAGGTAGAAAGGAAGGAAAGGAGAAAGGAGAAAGGAGAAAAGGAGAAAGAAATGACAAAGATAGGGGGAGGAAGAGAAGAAAAGAAGAAGAACAAGAGAAAAAGAAGAATACAACAATTTTTCAAGTGTATATAGTTGTATACTGTATACCATATTATTAATAATACTTTCTTTCTTACTACTATGAGTATTTGTTATCATCAAAAAGGGGGAGATTGTTAAGTCAAAATGACTTTACGTTTAATGATTTTGATGAAGAACAAATATGAGACGGAAGAAAATAAAAATATGAGACGGAAGCAAATAGAAATATGAGATGAAAGAAAGTGAGACGGAAGCGGAAAGCAAAGTGAGACGGAACAATATGAGACAGAAGTGGAAAGCAAAATGAGACAGAACAATATGAGACGGAAGCCAAAGCCGAATGTGAGAAGATAAAAATGAGATGATAGAAATGAGACGGAAGAACCTGAGACGGAAGACCCGATACCACACCAGATGTGTAATCAGTTTGAGTTAGTTACAGAACTCAACTGAATAACTGATTCTTCAAAGATCAACAAACAAGAAGAAAGAAGCAGTTATCAAGAAGCGGTTGAAGACGAAGGCTATAAATATGAGTCGAAGTCTAAGACTATAGAAGTTAGAGATTTAAGAGATTTTCGAAAGAGTTAGTGAAATTCAAAAGCTAGAAATCTTACTGTGCTAAACTTAGAGCTATTCTTATCTGTAACAAAGCCCGAAACATCTTTCAGTTGAAAGAAGAAAAGCAAATAGCCTAAAGAGGCTAAGTGTGAAAAGAATACTTGCTATAAGAGACCTGAAGAGACTCGAAGAAAAGAATACTTGTATCTTTGCAAAGTATAGTGAAATCTCAGAAAGGATTTTGAGGACTAGACGTAGCCCACGGTTTGGGGTGAACCAGTATAAATTTACCGTGTCGACTCTCTCTCAACTCTCATCTATTAATCTTACTGTTTCATACAAGCATTTAGAAAATAAATTGCAATATTTCATTATCCTGATTTTCAATAGTTTTGAGAAAAAGCAAGTTTAATAAAAAGTTTTCAAAAAGGGGATCATTGAAAAAGAATACACCATTCAAACCCCCTTTCTTGTGCATTTTGTATATCGAACATTAAGTCTATACTAACGTGTGATTTACTTCAAAACAGCCATGGAAAGAGTAAGCCGAATGGTAGTTGGCTTAATACAAGACTATAAGTATCCCTATAATCAATACCTAGGCGTTGATGGAAACCTTTTGCAATGAGCCTGGTTTTGTATCATTCAATAGAGCTATCTGATTTCCTTTTGATTCGATAAACCCATTTGTAGCCAATGACATTGTGATAAGAAGAGGGAGGAACTAATTCCCATGTGTTATTAGCAATTAAGGCATCCATTTCAACAGCCATAGCATCTCACCATTTGCTTAATTTTACAGCTTGTTTATATGAGGTGGGTTCAAAGTCTTCAACTTGTGTATGAAAGACACGTGGTTTCAAGGATCCAGTTTGGGAACGAGTGATCATCGGATGGGCTATAGGTATATCTGATAATATGGAGGCAGGATGTGGAGGAGAGGAAGACTGACACAAGGTTGGAAGCTGAGGAGGTAACAAGTTGAGATTAGAGGAGAGGTTATATTTGGAGTAAGATTGACAGGTAGGAAGGATGGAAGTAAAATGGTTACTGGTGATGTGTCATAGAAACTGGCAGGAGCAGCTTCCTTTCCCAAAAAGGGAAAGACTTGCTCATCAAAAAATACATGGCGTGAGACAAGTAATTTGGATGTACTAATATTAAGACAAATAGAGCCTTTGTGAAGTTTATTGTAGCTAAGGAAAACACAAGCTTTGGACCTTGGGGCAAGCATATTAGGAGCATAAGACTAAAGCCAAGGATAACATTGACTTCTAAAAACTAATTTCATATCTGTATAGTTTGGCAAGGAATGAAATAATTTCTCAAAAGGAGAGACATGTTGTAAAACATGAGATGGTAGTCTATTTATGATATAAACAGCAATATCAAATGCATAAGGCCAATAAATATTCAGGACAGAGGAATACTGTAATAATGAAAGACTAGTTTCAACAATATGTTTATGTTTATATTCAGTGGATCCATTTTGTTCAGGTGTTTTAGGACAAGCACTATGTTGAGCGATTCAATTCTCAGAAAGGTATGTAGTAAGGGCCTGGAATTCCCCACCCAAATCTAATTGAAATGCAAGCTTTGGAGGAGTGTGATTATAAACAGGTGCAAGAAAGATAGAAAAAAGTCCATTGTCATTCGGCCCTGTAAGCATCAAATTCCTCGTTAGGATATCCTTGATTTCACAATGAGAAGGAAAAAATTCAATAGACACATTATTAGTGTTAGTGAAGGAAGAAATAGAAAGTAAATTATGAAGAATATCAAGAACACGAAAAAATCCTATAAGTGAAAAACAAAATTCTTAGACTGGCAGGAAAATGATCCAAAATGAGTGATTGGTAAGGAATTACCATTGCCAACTTTGACGTGGTCTTGTTCCTGGTAATCAGAATGAATGGTTAGACTTTCAAAATAAGGAGCAATATGATGAGTTGTGGTAGTATCCATGATCCATGATTGAGGTTAGGTTGGCTGAGAAGAGGTGTTGGCATAGTTGATCCACGACTGAGGTTGGGTTGGCTGACAAGAGGTGGTTGTATAGTTGGAGGCTGGTTTAGGAGTGGTGGACGCATTAGCTTTATTGAATTTCAGAGAAGAACAATTCGTGGAGAGATGGCCAAAACTATGACAATTGTAACAAGTAATTTGGGTAGGAGGAATTAAAATAAAAACTTTTACCTTGTCCACGATACCGTCCTCCTGAACCCTTAAATTTCCTGTATTACACAGAGAATAAGATTGAGTGGTGGCTACGAAAGTTGTTGGAATGACTATCTTGGATGAGTTTTCAGCATTGAGACTAGCTTCTTCACTCAGTAATAATCCATAAAGATCATCAAAATTAACAGCATCAAGTCTATTTTCAAAAGAGCAAACAAAAGAATGGTACATAGGTCCGAGTCCATTGGTAACTACCTGCACCAAATCATCATTAGGCACAGGATTGCCTAAGGCTGCTAACTGATCAAACATAGCCTTTGCACATTGAGTATACTGAGCGATACTTTCAGACTGCTCTTTCTAGAGCTTAAAGAAATTACTTTTAATTGTACGAATCTCGGCTTTAGAACCTGAGGCATAGGATGCTGCAAGCTTTGTCCAAGCATCCTTAGCACAATAGACGTCAACAATTTGTAGAATGAAGGTTTCAGAGATGGAGCCAATGATCCAGCTCAATACCAACTGGTCATGGTGAAACCAAGTGGAATATTAAGGATTTAGGTTTCCCTTAGTAGTGGTTCATGATGGTGGAGCAAAGTTACCATCAATGTGTGAAGCCAAATCGTAGTTATGAAGCAATGACATTATTTGTGCTTTCCATAGGAGATAATTAATAGAGTTTAGCTTGATTGGGAGCTAGTGAGATATGTTTGGTAAAGTGGCCATAGTGAAGGTAGGTGAGACGGAGATGATTGAAGCAACAAGAAGTTAATTTGATGTCATGATGGATAGCTGGCTATTAGGCCGTAAAGACTTCTCTAAATTGATGAAGTCTGAAAAAAATCAAATGAAGGCAGGTGGGTGTGAAGAAAAAGGCTCTGATACCATGATATTGTAATGGTAACCTAGATGCACCTTTACTTTAACCATGTGAAATATAAATAAGTATGTAAAAGATGTGGGTACAAGCAGTGTTCTCAAAATCGGACCGGTCATCGAACCGGAGGCCTTATTGGTCACCGGTGTGACCGGTTCGATTGGTTCAACCACCGGTCGAACCGGTATGACGTCATAATTATGCAATAATTATATTTAATTATATATAATATTAATAATATTTAAAAAATAAATAAAAAAATTGATGAACCAGTGGTTGGACCGGTCCGGTTTGACCGGTCCGACGACCAGTCCGACCGATCAATTGATCGGTTTTCACCGGTTCAATTTGACACCGGTTTTTTAGCTTAACCCGGATTGGTCAGCCGATCGGTCACCGATCGGACCGGTCGATCCAGTCCGGGTTTGATAACATGGGGTACAAGTATCAGATAAGGATGAATACTATCAATAGATAATGATAAACTCTGTCTAAACAAACTAAAATTAGTTTAAGAGATAAATGGGAATATTTATCCTTATCATATAGAGCTTACATTTGTTGATTAAGAGGAAGACAATGGACAGTGGAGAGACAGTGAGAAAAGAAATTAGCACACTTCTAAGTGGTAGGTAGTGACGTAAGGATATACATGCTCGAAAACGACAGCCTTGTTATTAAGTCGCATATTGTCAACACCAAGTCGTTATTAAATTTTTATCTCGTCTTCTCTACCCATCGAAGGTTAAATTTTTAGATGATTCACCCATCGAATATTAGTTTCATCTCTTCATAGCATCGTCATCACGATCTAAGTGTCTCCATTAATCTGTTCCTCATACCATCATCATGGCTTCCTCGTCATTTTCTAGTTCGCAATCTTCCCACCAATGGAAGTATGATGTTTTCTTGAGTTTCAGAGGTGATGATACTCGTTACAATTTCACCTGCCACCTTTATGATGCTCTTCGTCGGAAAGGTTTGGAGATCTTTATAGATAATCACCAACTTACAAGAGGAGAAGAAATCTGCACATCATTGTTCCAAGCCATCCAAACCTCAAATGTTGCTGTCATCATCTTTTCCAAAGACTATGTTTCCTCAACTTGGTGCCTGAATGAACTTGTCAAAATCATTGAATGCCATGAAACAAACGGTCAGATCGTTGTTCCTATATTCTTTCACGTAGATCCTTCCCATATAAGGAAACAAAGTGGACTTATTGATGCAAGCTTCTCTCTTCACGAGAGAGATCCCAATAATTCGGAGAATCTACCAAAATGGAGAGAAGCGTTGACCAAAGCAGCCAATCTCGGTGGTTGGGATTCCAATGTCATCAGGTCATAATTCTCTTGTTTATCTCTGCCTTTAAGACCTATTCTTAATTACTGGAAGCTGAAAACGTGACAAAATTTACATATAAGTTTATAATTCACAACAAGAAAATTGGAACCCAGCATGAAGATCTTGTTAACAAAATTACATGCAAGTCCATGAATTATTTAATCGTAACAAGTATGGTATTACCATCATGAAGAAGCATTAAAATGTAGACCGCTATCTCAAAAAAAACAATGTATATATTAAGTTGTTCTAACAAGGTGAACTGCTTTTTAAACCGTAAAATAGAGCTACAAGAGACCAAAAATTAATTGTATTTAACATCTTTGATATTTTGCAGGGAAGAAACTATGCTTATTGATGCAATTGTCAAA
>JANZLC010078623.1:0-12357 GCA_026413385.1 Erythroxylum gracilipes | reverse complement strand
AATATTATAAATTATTTTAAGTCATATTCAAATATTAATTCAATAAGTTTTTAATACTAATTTTTATATGAAAAATGAATTGCCCCGAATTCGACTCTAAGTCGTCCAATTTCAAATATTTTGCTACTTCAGTCTCATATTCTTAAATAATTTGTTTTGTACCCACCTATTATTCGGGAGTATTTCAATTTAGGACAGTAATATGAAAATATGTGTTAATTACAGTTTATTTCAATGTTTAAAATATATATAGGATATGAAGTTAAACTGATAAGATAAGAGTTTTAAGGTTTAAAAACTTAAATCAACATTAAACTATCATAAAATCGGCTAAAGATTAAATAAAATTAAAGAATTTAAAATATGATTGAAAAAATGGTTCTTTTCAATTGAAAATTTTTAAAATTTTATTTAAAAAAGATTGTTGAATGAAATTAATTCATTTATTTTAGTTTGTAAGAACTTATTAATTTATAAAAATTGCCCGATTAATTAATAAACTGATTAGTTTTAACACGATAATTATTAAAGTAAATTAAACATGAAAGTTAAAAACTAAACAAAAAAATTAGACGAATCAAAATATTTACGAATGAACTGATCGAACCAGTTGGGCATAGTAATCATTGGTTTATTTTATAAATTAGTCAAAATTACATGTCTTGGGTTATGTATACTAGCTAAAGCTTTATTTAGTATGGCTCGACTTAGGCTTATGGATATAATCATTCACCTTTTAATTGTTATTAATTTATTTCATTTGGATTATTTAAAAGTTGGTATCACGATGTATAATTTAGATATACTACATGATAATAGTATGACTAGATAAATTATAAGGTTTAGATTTATAACATGAGAAACGTATATACTTACTCTAAGATGTAAAAAAATGTGCAATCTTAATTCTAACAAGAGTATGGTAATCTAACATGTAATATTTGAAATTTCATTATTAATTTATTATATTATTATCTGTGTAATTAATATTGTTAAAAAGTAAAATTTGTACTAGAATCAATCTCTTAAAATAAATTAAAAAGTTTAACCTTTAAAAAAAATTCAATGTGATTCGAGACCTTATAATTTTTTATATTACATATTTTAAAGTTAAGTGTTCCTTTAATAAGTTGCATAACAATCTAATTTTATTATATTAAGTTTTCTGTTGCTTTCTTAATATTACATTTTTACTATTGCCAATTCAAAATTTGGAATGCTAACTCGTAATTTATTGTCAAAATTTTATGTTGATATATATAATCTTAAGTTACATATGAACCTATTTGAACTTGCTCTAATTTTTCTTATAGTCTCCTCAAAAACCCTTTAATGATATTAAAACTAAGTTAAATAAATAAATAAAAATTAATGAATTGAATTAATAGATAATAATTCATAAAGTAATTTCAATAACTTCTTTATCTCTTCTAATAGGGATGGCAAATGTGGTTTGGTCCAATCCGACTTCGGCCTGGGTTGACAAGGGAACAGATTGGAGTTGTCTCAGCCTGACTCATATCCCGACAAGAAGGTAAAAAAAGACATTGTTTTGTCAAAAATAATGTTGTTTTTTTTAATTTTAAAAAATAAAGTCGAACTGGGCAGGCCCCCCCTTCGCCCATGGCTCTTTGGGCTGGGGCCAGCAGAGCCCATTCTAGCCCAACCTAGCTCATTGTCATCCCTGTCTAGTATAGGCTGATTATTTTATAAATTTTAGTAGTCAAATTTTATAATTTTTAAAATTAATAGTATAAATATAACTATTTAATTATATGCTAAGCAACATAGATTTAGGGAAAAAAATCATTTACATATAAGTTTATTATTTACATGTAAGCATAAGTAAAATGATAATCAATCCATATTATCCCCAAATACTTAAAACTCATAATCATGTTTCTATTGATGGCAATGAGTTGGCTCACGGGCTAGGTAGCTGGTTTGATTAAAATAATTTTTTAAAATTAAAAGTATAAGACGTCTTTTTTTAATTGGATTCAGGCTTGGATTGAATAGACTTAAGTCTGCCCGAAGCCCAACTCTTATAAGAAAAACGATGTCGTTTTGCTTGGAAATGTGTACTTTGGTCCAGACTAGACTTACTACAAGAAAAATGGAGTTTAGCGATTGAAATTATCGACGGAATGTGTACAAATTTCGTCGGTAAGCTTATTTAGCGACGGAATTTACTGACGAAAAAAGTCGTCAGTAAATTTACCGACGGAAATTTTATATACCGTTGGTAAATTTACCGATGGTATAAAATAACTGTCAGTAAATTTATCGACAGTTATTTTGTTCGATCGGTAAATCTACCAAGGAGAAGATTTTTTATCAGAAAATTACTAACGAAATTGGTTATTCCGTCGGTAATTACCTACGGATTTTTTTTCTGTCGGTAAATCCAATATATTTTACCAACGCAATTTTTTTCGTCGGCAAATTTGTTGAAAACTATTTTTAAAAATTTACCTGTAAATTGTTTACTTTCTATGGAAGCCACCATGGAAGGAACTTCATTATTTCATTCATACTAAAAAAGAACTGAAAATAAATTACTGAAATAATTTTTTCAAAGAACATACATTTCATCAAACACCTTACATGCATAAAAAATTTATCCCAACATCACAACTAAAATCACGTCTTGTCCCTTCTATCACAAATATTTATATCTTAAAGTTGTTTTTCCAATAACAAAATACACAAATAAACGAAAGTAATAAATACCCAAATTAACTTTCATCCAATATACGAAAAAACACATGACAGTAGTTGCAAAAATACCTCCACCGAAGGACATGATGACAATTGCCGGATAAGACAACGCCGACAAGCAAAAAATGAGTCCACAATAGAGAAATGGGCTCCAAGAAAACCGAAGAGGAGAAGCAGGAAGAAGGAAGAAGAAGACGTAGGTGGGAGGGAAATGTCGGGTGAGTTTGAATTTAAAAAGAATTTACCGACGGAAAGTTCCGTAAGTAAATTCAAAAAATTTTATTCTGCCAATAATTCTCACCTTTTTTCGACGGATATCTTATACCGTCGCTAAAGTTCATCGCAAAATTTGCCAAGATGATTTCCGTCCATATTTAGCGACCGATATTAGTACCGCTGCTAATTAATAAATTTTCCATCAATTTTACCAAAGGAAATGGATTTTCCGTTATTTAATTTTCATTTGCACTCCTAAAGAATTTTAGACTAAATAGAATTTGTATACACCATGCTATGGTGAGAAAAAGTCAAACCTCACTTTGAATTACATAAATTCAAAGTGCATATCTATCCTAGAACTAGGAAACTATCACCTAAAGCTGGACAGTTTAGATATTAGAAAATAAAGAATACATGAGCACAAACTACAACAAACAAAATTGCCACTAACGTTAAAAGAACCAGAACTAAATCTCAATAATGCAAAGAGAATATGATGATAGAGAGAACTCAATTTGAAAAACACCACTCAATTAAATTAACACCAAAGAGACTAATGATGAAAATGCCTGGTGAAGAAACTTATGCCTTGAAGCAACTTACTATAAGATAGCTTTGGACCATACTTTTAATATCATCATATGATCCAACAATTCTCATAAGACTAATATAAATTGCACTAAAGAGATACCATATCACACACATTAATAAGCTAAAAAGAAAAATATGGTAAAAAATACTTTTGAGATGGTCATAAAATATTTTTTACTTTCAAATGGACAAGTTTAAACGTAAAAATTTCTCTATCAAAAACTAACAATTACTAAAGTTTATGAAGAAGAAAAAAGTATCAAATTTATTTTAAAGTTTAAAAAATTGATATATTTTCTCATTTTTTGTATTTATCTTCTCTATCTCAGTCTCATATGTTGGCATAAAGCTAAAAATATAGGCATAAAAATTATGAGCATACTATCAATTAAGACACGAAGATAATTATGAGCAAGATGCAAAGATAACTTAGCTATATATACTATAAGCATGAAAACCATATAAGACAACTTAAAAGTAATAGTACAATTATGTTTAGGAAGAAAGGTTAAAAAAAAGAAAAAGGTGATTTGAAATTAAGTTAGAGACTATTTAATATATAAGCAGTGAGCACTTTGAAATAAAAAATAAATAGCTAAATTAAAGCATTAAAAGTCTAAGCAACAACCTATGTCCAACAAATTGAGAAACACCACTTAATTAAATAAACACCATTGAGACTAATAAATAAAAACATTAACTTAAGAGTACACATATATCGTCACATGGACTCGACAATTCTCATAAGACCAATTTACTTTAGAATGGACAAAGATTAAATAGAAAAATTTTCCTATTAAAAACTAACAACTGCTAAAGGACCATGGAACTTTTTCTTGTTTGGGCAAATAGATGTATGCTTTTGAGGATGTCTCTTGTTAACCGACCTCAACCTTAACCCTACTGAGATTTCCGACCACCTCCGACCCACCCACATCATTCCCTATACCCGACAACCTTTACCACATTTCTCCACTCCATCCGACATTCTCGCCGACCCCCTTTGATTCGCAACACCCTCCTCCAGCTAACCTGGGAGGTACCCTCTCATTTGCCAACCACTAACCTAGGACCATCTTCAAACTTCTCACATTCTACCCCACTTTCGACAACCTCGACCCACTTTTGCTCTAACCAACATTCACCATTCTTGTCAGGGCCGACATTTTCGACACACAACCTACTCTACCAACTAACCCGACAACATAGACCCACATTTTCTCAGTTAACCTTTTCTCCAACAGTTCTACATCCTCTTCTTCGATCCGATAGTTCCATCTCTGCCATCCACCTTTTCCTTCTTCCCTCCTCCCTTTTTTTTGCCTCGCTATCACCTTTCCCTTTTCCCTGCACTTCCGACCATCCTCAACACCTCCTGAAGACTTTCCTTATAATTATGGCTTTGGCACCTCACACAAACAACCTTCCTAATACTCTGGTTACTTTGGACCCTCCACTCCTAAATATCAATGACTTCCCACCTTTAGGGAAAATCACCAGTTAAGACTCAGCGGGGACTAGAGAAGGCAAAGCCTACATGGAGCTCGATTATTAGAGACTGAAAATCTAGGTCAACTTTGATTTATGGAGACCATTGGGGACAAACCAATCCAAGCATCGATTGAGGTGTTACAACAAGGTGCTCAGAAGTGGCGAACCTCTCTTGTGGGATTTTTTCTAGAGAAGCGGTTAGCTTATCCAGTTGTAAACAAGTGGGCTAATGCTATATGGAGGCCTAAGGAATTGGTGAATACAGTGGTAAATGAAGATGAACTATTTGTCTTCCAATTCAACACCGAAGAGAATGCACAGAAAGTGCTGGAAGCTGGGCCTTGGCACATAATGGGGGCATCCAATACTAATTAAGGAGTGGCAGCCTAGAGTTACCTTGGACAGAAACAGGATTACTTCCTTACCATTATAGGTAAATAGTCACAATGTTCCATTTAAGTATTGGTTTGCGGAAAGGATGAGTTACATTGCTAGCAAGATAGGCAAACCTTTAGTACTTGATGAGAATACAACCTTAATGCAGCGGATTGAGTTTGCTAGAGTTTGTATTGAAGTAGATATATTGACGAAGTTACCGGATACCTTAAGAATAAATCCTATATCCTATATTTTTTTTGAAGAAAGTTAAAACCTAAACTTTGAACCTTAATCATAAATCCTAATACCTATCAACTATAAAAGCCTTAAACTACAAAACCTAAACCTTAAAACCTAAACAATAAAACTTTAAACCTTCAACCGTAAACTTAAAAATAAAACCCAAGACAAAAAATGGTTACCTTCATCCCATCTCCCTCAAAAGCATCAAATCAATCAATCCTCATCATCACTGGAGACTTTTTCTGCAAAAATCTAAAGCAATAAAATAAAATTCTAGTGAGATGGAATCGGACCTTCTTTTATAAACTCACGTCCGAAACTTGTAATCACCAGTTAAATCTCAAGTTTATAAAAAAATTGGTTATATTTCTTGTTATAGTTTTAAACTTGTATTTATGTTATAATTTTTATTTTTATTAAAAATATATTTAACTGAGATTTAAAATAAAAATAAAAATAAAATATATTTAATTTTATTATTATATTATTTATTAAATTCTTATTATACTATTAGATATTAGTATTAACATTTTGTTTTATTTATTTATATATAATTATGTTCTTAATTTAATTAATTTTCATAATTATTAAAAAATAAAATATCAATATTTAATATAATTAAAAATTTATACACTAACAAATTTAAAGCACCCACCAATTTATGGTGCATATCCTTATATTTTTCATATATTGTTATGGTGTAACTAATATAATTAGAACATTTCTTGAACAAGTTGTGAGAATTTAAATAATAAAAGTATACATTTTAAAAAATATTCAATAATAATAGTAATAGTAATGATTATTTGATAATAATTAATAGCAATGTTTTAAAAACCGGACCGAACATCGAACTGGTTAAAGTAAAAAGGTTTAAAGTTTAGAGGTTCAACATGGCTATAAAACCAGTACAAGAATAAAAATACACATAATGTCTATTAATATGTAATAAACTAATAATAACTTTAAAATTATAAACTAAGATTAAATCTAACATAAAATTTAAATTAATAATAAAAATAGAAGCTATATTTCTATATTATCATTTACTTAAAGACTCGTAAAATTTAAAATATGTTAATGACTCCATTCTAACTTCTTTTTTAATGTCCTTTTAATGTACTCTTTATAATTCAAACATTATTTTTAACACATTCTTAAATTATTTTAAGCAAATTTACTTATATATACCAATCAATAATTTAATTTATTAAACAAATTTATGATAAAATAATAATTAATTTTTAGCAACAATAATTTAAAAAATTTCAAATATAATTTATTAGTGAGATTAAATGAATTTATTATTTTCAAATATTAAAATAGTAATATATTTTTAAAATAATATTTTAATTAAAATATAAAGAGTAAATAAATAATATAAATTTAAAAAATTATAATTTATCAATTAAATTGTGTGAAAGACTAAAAAAAAGAAAAGAAATTTTGAATTGTCAAAACATAGACATTGGTAACACGGGTTGGTGTGCGTGGAAAGAGAGGATGGAAACTTGTTGCTTGAAGTGGGTCCTACATTTAAATAGTGGGACCCGCATGTTGTAAAAGTGGTGAGTAAGTTATTAACCGGTTTTTAGAAAACACCAGGCAATTTTCAGGAAATCGATTAATTTTTACTTAGAAAGGTTTCAAATATAAACTGGATAGGACAATGCGAAGCATCAGTCTGTTTACGAAGTAGATCAATAATGATACATTTGTTGAGATTTAACTTGTATTTCTGTTATAATTTTTATTTTTATTAAAAATATATTTAATTGAGATTTATAATAAAATTAAAATTAAAATTTATTTAATTTTCTCATAATATTATTTATTAAATTCTTATTATACTATTAGATATTAGAATTCAATTTTAGTTTAATCAATTTATATATAATTATGTTCTTAAATTAATTAATTTTTGTAATTATTAGAAATAAAATATCAATATTTAATATAATTAAAAATTTATACACTAAAAAATTTAAAGCAGCCACCAATTTATGGTGCATATCCTTATTTTTTCATATATTGTTATGGTGTAACTAATATAATTAGAACATTTGTCGAACAAGTTGTGAGAATTTAAACAATAAAAGTATATGTTTTAAAAAATATTTAATGATAATAATAGTAATGATTATAATTAATAGCAATGTTTTAAAAACCGGACCGAACATCGAACTGGATAAAGTAAAAAGGTTTAAGGTTTAGAGATTTAACATGGCTATAAAACCGAATAAGAATAAAAATTGCAATAATATCTATTAATATATAATAAACTAATAATAAATTTAAAATTTTAAACTAAGATTAAATCTAACAGAAAATTAAAAATAATAATAATGAAAACTATATTTCCATATTATCATTTACTTAAAGACTCGAAAATTTGAAATACGTTTAAAGAAAGTCAATAAGAATGACTCCAAATTTATTCTAACTTCTTTTTTAATGTCCTTTTAATTTACTTTTTATAGTTTAAATATTATTTTTAACACATTCTTAAATTATTTTAAGAAAATTTAATTATACATACTAATCAATAATTTAATTTATTAAACAAATTTATGATAGAATATAAATTAATTTTTAACAATAATAATTTAAAAATTTTCAATTAAAATGTAAGGAGATAGATAAAGGTACTAAAATTTGACAAATATAATTTATTAATGAGATTAAATGAATTTATTATTTTAAAAGATTAAAATAATAATATATTTTTAAAAATATTTTAATTAAAATATAAAGAAATAATATAAATTTTAAAAATTGTAATTTATCAATTAAATTGTGTGAAAGACTAAAAAATTAGTCTTTCAGTGCGTGAGAGAGAGGAGGAAAACTTGTTGTTTGAAGTGAGTCCCACATTTAAAAATGGTGGAACCCACATGTTGTAAAAGAGATGAGTGAGTTAAATTTTTACTCAAAAAGGTTATAAATATAAATTAGACCAGAAACGAGGCCGGTTCATATTTACTTCGATCGAATCGACCGATCCAATTTTCTAATCATTGACTAATAATAATGATTACTAGAAATTACTCTTGTTATTTTGAGTGCGCAAGAATTACATATAATTATTAAAGAAAAAAAGGGAAAAATATTTGATTTTACAAATTTTCAATTTCAAAATGAATTAATTTCTTTAAACATTTAGAGACAGAAGATATAATCATCTTTTTATAATTTTACTTACTCTTAATCACTATTATTTTAAACTATTTAAAATATATTGTATAGTATCTTTGTTCCATATTAAAATTATGATATGACAACAATTAATTATATAATAATTTTCTTGTTAAAATAATTTGATTAATAATTAATAAACGTCTTTATTAAAATTTATAATATCACAATATATTAAGAAATTTGAAATAATACAAATTTTAAAAATAATTAAAATTTAAAATTGACAAAAAAGCTCGAATTTAAGTTAATAATATCCACTCCTTTGAGTTCCATTACTATTAGAGTAATACAGGCTCCGGTCATCATTCTCACCCAACAACTTAAACATTTATGTTAGAAAGGTTTCTTGACATGATATTAAAGCCTTGTGCATCCAAGAGACTTCAAATTAAAATTGTGCCACCCTCATATTTGTTGTACTTGTGATTTATTGTATTTGTCCATATATTGTGTCAGCGGCTTGATAGGCTCCGCAAGTATACGAATTTAGTTGCAGCAATCAAGTGTCAATCTACAAGGACTAGCTCAAAGTACTAAATTTATACCTTCTAAGTTTGCTAAGCAATCAAATATGAAAATTCAATTGTTAAAGAAGTATCAATGCACGATTAACAGAATTTGAGCAAATATTTTAGGAATTCATCTCAACAAAGAAATCATGTAATCCTTATGAAATAAAATAATGATCCAAGTACATTAACCTACTCTTATCAATTAGTTCTTTTGAAATAATTAACGTGTTGATTCCAATTTTTAAACCAGTTTCTTAGACCAAAAATCCAATCCAACCCAATGAACAGAGTTGTTAATCTCAAGTACTCCTAATGAAGAATTCTATTTCTAGATATTCTTTCAATTAAGCCTAATCTAGCAATTCAAATATTAAACATCACTTTTCAGTGCTTAGTTTAACATCTATCATTAGACAATAAGAAACCCTAGATTAAAAAGATCAAATCAATATTAGACAAAGTTACTTTACTGAAATCAAGTCAACATTGAATTTAGAAGTAAAGACATAAGGTGTAATACATAATTCTCAAGTTGAAACATTCTAGAATAAGAAAATTTACAGATTCATGATTGAATTCAACCTAAAAGTAAAAATTATAAACATGAACATTGAAGATAAATAATAAATGGAAAGAGGAGGAAAGGGAACTCCAATTGCTTCTTGAATCTTGATATCTCAATTTCCAAGCTTTTCTTCTTCTTTGATTGCTCTTTGTTTTTCTCCTCTTTCTTGAATCTCCCTCAACTCTTTCCAGCCAAAAAAATCCCCCCTTTAGGTCTCTCAAAAACAGCCTTTTATTCATCGAAAACTATCATGAAAACCGTCATACACGGTCCATGTGAATTTACACGAGTAGTCCATGTGGCTTTCGGATCTTCAACTTTAAACGTCTACTTTACACGGGTAGACCGTGCTTTCCTCGAGTTTACTTCATTTTATTCCCAAATCATCTGCAAATACCAAGAACAAAGGAGCAGTACCAAATTCACAAAACTAAAGGCAATTTAACATCATTCAATGCAAAAACGATGACAAAATAGAGCTAAAATATATCAAGAACAACAACTTATCATGGCCATGTTGGAATAATTTATAATCCATTCCTGAATCTCAACCAATAGCTAAATGGTTTCTTAACAATTACTTTTACGTATGTTTTATGTCTAAAGATGAGTTTTTTAATTAAAAATTTAAATTGTAGCAATTAATCCAACTTGTATTTTGCGATAATACTACATCAATAACTGAAATAAAATCACACCTATAATCACCAACATAAACGAAAGTACGTGATCGAACAAGGCATAAAGTTGTCAACTAACCTTCTATAAACATCTGAAGCAATCAACGGGAGACGGGCAATCAGATTTAAAGAGTCTTCATATGTAGGCTCCCAGTACCTAAAAGTGTTACCACATTTCAGTGCTGTAAGAAATGATTGAAAGTTGAATTATTAGCAAAAACATCATAAAAAGGAAGACTTACTTTGATTTGTGAATCCCGTTGTCATATGCCTTTTGAAAGTCACTTTCAACTTGAAGGATAAGAATGAAGAGATAAAAAGTTGTCAAGTTTGCACCAACAAACAACATTTTTAGGTACTGGAAAGTTGTCAACTAAGCCCTCTCATAATTTTTCAAGGATGGCCATTGCTAGGCGCCGGTAGAAACCAATTCCTCTTTCAAAGACAAGAAGACCAAGTTCAAGTCATACCTTAAACATCTTCAACGATCATAGTTAAACACTACATCATAATAAGCAATCAAATTTAAAAATTTACTCAGCAGAAAATACATAGAACAAAATCAATATTCCAAGTTTCCAAAATGTTACATAGCAGGAATCATTTAATAATGATTTATCATATGAGAAAAATTTGCCACGACTCATTTGCACGTTCATCGACAATGAACCCAATAGAAATTGAAATTGAGCTTGAGCTTGGGCTTGAAAAATTGGATAAAGATTACCTTTAGAGAATTCTTCAAGTCCTCCAAATTTTCCAAAAAGCTTTGCGATCCACATACCTCTTGTCACTCTATGCTTGAAGTGATCTTTAAATTGTGCCAACCCAAAATCAGTTCTTAAAATAGGAATCTTTTCTATGTCTTGCCCTAATGCTTGTCATCTTTGAGTCATCATCAGTCAAACCTGCAAAGGCTCTCAATCCATGCTTTAACTAGGTTACATTTTTAGCCATAGACAAATGTCAGAATGATATCAAACATTAAAACGTTGGTACTAAATAGAAGTGAAAGAGATAACTTACTATAAAAATTATCTTTAGAGAATTCTTCAAGACTTAAATATTTTGTCTTGCTCAAAACTACAGACATTTTGAATCCATGTTACAACTAATTATAAAAGCGGATCAAGTCAAATTTACATTTTGAAAGGGAAAAAAACCATCAAAATTGGCTTAGGATGTTGACAAACTTACCACTTGATAGCTATTGACAAAGAATCGAAACCAAAATACTTGTCCGAACCAAATGATGTTTTCTTATAAAACCTGACAATTATAAGAGTTAAATGGATACAAAAGAATAGCTTGATCAAAACAAAAACAAAAAAAACAAAAATGGTTGAGGTGGAATTACGTACAAGGGATTTCATCATTTAAGAAGTTCAAGCTAAAACAGGCGTAAGAAATATACCCAAGCAACCCGAACGTCCTATTACATTAGCAGAAATGCAATTGCCTCGTCAACAATAATAGACCGCAGAAACGAAAATATCAACAGAAGGAGAGACATGCCAAATGGGTTTAGAATAGAACAAAGAGTTAGGATGATAAGATTGTCCAGGATAAGAAATTCACCCCTATTCTTCGTTGATTCAGTCCTCCACTTGTAGCAATCAACAGGTACCTATTAGGATGTGTTTTGACATCAGCAGCTGTAACGCAACCAAATCCACCTCTTTGTACATTTTAACAGAGCAATAATAGTAGCAGAATATTAAAGCAATTCTATGAAGTTAAGTACAAGCTTTTCCTTTTC
>JANZLC010078613.1:0-12357 GCA_026413385.1 Erythroxylum gracilipes | reverse complement strand
CACCAACTGAACACAGTCGATCGGCCAGCAATACGCGCGAGAGCTCGGCAGACCGAGCAGGCGCGCGAACGTTCAGCCGCTGACAGCTCGGCAGACCGCGAGGGCGTGCAGCCGCTCGCCTCTGGCAGATCCGACCTCCAAACAACATTCTCGTCTCTTCTTTGTGCTAAACGCAACCTTCCCTTTTCTTTTCTTTTGTCAGTGCTCTTCTTACAAAGCCGAAATCCTTTTTTTTTCTTTCTTAACTTAACTCAACTTAAACATTTCTCAGACTAAAAACTCGCGGGCTTCTCCTACAACCCTTACCTACTTACCAACTTACTAATTTAAGCTAACAATTTCGTGGGCCTCTATCTAACAACCTTCCCAATCCTTAAGTTTTTACATTTTATTTCACTAACTCATTAACTCCTTAAGCCCAAATGACCACTACTTGCTTCTTTCCTCATTTTCTCTTCCATTAAATTTTCTTTAACTCATTTCCTTCTTTCTCTTTTACTTACACATGTCATGGACCCAAGCCCAATTGATTCATTCTCCTTCATTTACCTACAATATAAAAGGGCTAAAGGCCCACTTATTCTTTTTATATTCTAATCTTTTAATACTAATAATACCTCACAAAAATAATTATTTCTCAACTCATCAAAATTCACTAAATCCCTTCATTAAAATAATCATAACTTATGGAATAAAAATCCTCAAAATAATATAAACATGTCTCAAAATAATTTAAACATGCCTAATACGAATCGGGGCCCAACATTCCCACATTCGTGGGAATCAACCCAGCTCCCACGATCGTGGATTATCCAATTTTTTCCAACTTCTTATTCTTCTTCTAAGTTTAACATGCATTCCCAACATTCAATCAACTTACCAACACATCAAAATCAACTATCCAATAAGAAATTTGAAAAGAAAATAAGTTCAAACTTAAACAAAATTCAAACCAAACATAATCAAACACATAAGTAAGCAAAAGCAAGCAAATGAAAGGTAAACAAGTTAAGGTCATTAGCTTAACCATTTCACATGTATTAAACATGTTAAGTTAAGGTCATTAGCTTGACCATTTCACATGCATTCATAAAAGACTGGAAGAAAGGAAAGAGATGACTTCTCTTTCTTGTGAGTATGTCCCTCTATAGTATGGCTTGCATCTATGCCCATTGACCTTGAATGCTCACCCTTGTCATTTCCAACTCCAAAACTCCATAAGGAAACACTTGAATAACCTTAAAGTTCCACTCCATCTTGAATTGAGCTTTCTAGGAAATAATCGAAGTCATGAACTGAACAAAAGCACCAAGTCCCCACTCTTGAACTCCTTCTTCTTGAAGTGAGCATCATGCCATTTCTTTGTCCTTTCTTTATACAATTTGGCATTTTCATAAGCTTCAAACCTTAATTCTTCTAATTCGTCAAGTTGTAACAATCTTTTCTCACCCACAAGCTTCTAATCCATGTTCAACTTCCTAATGGACTAATAGGCCTGATGTTCCAACTCCAATGGTAAATGACACGCCTTTTCATACACAAGTCTATATGGAGTGTTCCTATGGGTGTCTTGAAAGCTGTCCTGTAAGCCCATAAGGTGTTATCTAACTTCAACGCCTAATCCTTTCTTGAGGTGCTCACTACCTTCTCCAAAATCTTCTTCAGCTCTCTGTTCACCACCTCCATTTGACCACTGGTTTGGGGGTGGTAAGGAGTCGCCACTCTATGATGAACATTGTATCTTTTCAAAATAGCCTAAAACAGTTTGTTGCAAAAATGACTCCCTCTATCACTTATAATGGCTCTGGGCACCCAAATCTTATAAAGATCTTCTTAATGAACTTTTGAACCACCTTGTCATAAATAGTTGGGGTAGCTATAGCCTCAACCCACCTAGAAACATAGTCAACTCCAACTAATTTGTAAGTGTTACCTGAAGAGGAGGGGAATGGTCCTTTGAAGTCCAATCCCCACACATCGATTATCTCCACCTCCATGATGTTTGAATGCAGCATCTCATCATCCTTCTTCGATATGTTACCCACTCTTTGACACCTATCACACTTTAGCACAAATCTCGAGCATCCTTGAACAAGGTTGGCGAATAGAATCCACACTCTAAGATCTGAGTTGCAATCTTGTTAGCTCCATGATGCCCTGCATAAAGTGAACTATGACATTGCATCAAAATTTCAGGCATTTCATCTTCGAGAATACACTTGTGAATCACACTATCAGCACTTGTCTTATAAAGTATAGGTTTATCCTAAATATAATGAGAACATTGAAATACAAACCATTTCCTTTGTTGATAAGAAAGATCGGAAGGAAGAATACTACCTGAGAGGTAGTTTGCAATATCTACAAACCAAGGATGAAAAGAATTATCTACCATCATTAGAGCCTCATTAGGAAAGCTATTCTTAATTTCCTCTTCTTCTTTATGGTGACCTCCTTTGAGTCTCAAGAGGTGGTCTGCTACAACATTTTCTGTTCCCTTCATGTCTTTAATCTCAATGTTGAATTCTTGGAGAAGAAGTAGCCACTGAATAAGCCTACCCTTGGCATCCTTCTTTGAAAAAAGATATCGCAATGCTACATGATCTGTAAAAACAATAACATATGAGCCTAAAAGATAAGAACAAAATTCTCACATGCAAATACCACAGCAAGCAACTCCTTTTCTGCAGTTGTATAATTCAATTGTGCTCCCGTCAAGGTCTTGCTTGCGTAATAGATGGTGTGCAACCTCTTTTCCTTCTGTTGACTAAGGACACAACCAATGGCATGATCCTTGCATCACACATAATCTCGAAAGGAAGAGACCAATCCGACAACGTCAGAATGGGTGCTGATGTAAGTGCCTTCTTCAACCTATTAAAAGTGTCCAAACAAGCATCATCAAAAACAAAAGAGACATCTTTAACTAATAAATGAGTTAAGGTTCTAGTGATAAGAGAAAAATCCTTGATGAACTGTGTATAGAATCCTGCATGACCAAGGAAGGCTCGAATGCCCTTAATGTTGGTGGGAGGTGGTTGCTTTTTAATTACTTCGGTCTTAGCTCGATCCACTTCAATCCCCTTGCACGAGATCTTATAGCCCAATACAATTCCCTCTTGGACCATGAAGTGACACTTTTCCTAGTTCAAGACTAGATTAGATTCCTCACATCTTCGAAGCACTATGTCTAAATTCAATAAGCAATGATCAAAAGAATTTCCAAAGATAGAAAAATCATCCATAAATACCTCTATGAAGTTCTCATTCATGTCCTTGAATATGTCCATCATGCCCCTTTGGAATGTGGCAGGTGCATTACATAAACCGAACGACATCCTCCGATAAGCAAAAGTCCCATAAGGACAAGTGAAAGTAGTCTTCTCCTGATCCTGTGGGTATATAACCACCTGATTGCACCCTGAGTATTCATCAAGAAAATAGTAAAATACATAGCTAGCCCCTCTCAATCATTTGGTCCACAAAAGGTAAAGGGAAGTGATCTTTCTTGGTCGCCAAATTGAGCTTTCGATAATCAATACATACTCTCCAACCTGTGATGGTCCTAGTCGAAATCTTTTCACCTTTTTCATTTTCCATCACTGTTATGCCTCCCTTTTTAGCACATACTAATCAGACTCACCTACTCACTATATGAAATAGGATAAATAATCCATGCATCTAATAACTTTATTACCTCCTTCATAACCTCTTGCATGTTTGCATTTAACCTTCTCTGTCGCTCTCTCACGGTTTTACACCCTTCTTCTAAGTTAATCTTATGCATCACCACATTGGGGCTAATCTCCCTAATATTAGAAATTTGTCACTCCATAGCTCTCATCCTTTTCTTAATGGTCTCCACCACTTTCTCTTTTTTCTCAATATCTAATTGGTTTGAGATAATGATGGGTAGGATATGGTTTTTACCTAAAAAGGTGTATCTCAAATGAGAAGGTAAGGGTTTAAGCTCTAAAGTAGGGGGGCTTAATAATGGAAGGTGGTATAGGAGTATCTATTCTCTCTAACTTCTGTAACTCGACTTCCTCACATAAATCATCTTCTCTCACACTCTTATCCTTGTGTACTCCAGTAACTTCGTTAACTTCCTTTTCAACCTGCTTCACACATTCATCCACAACATCAATCTTCATACATACATTACCATCTATCGATTTCTTCAATAATTTAGACATATTAAACTCAACCTGCTTATCACCAATCCTCAAAACAAGTTTTTCCTTATGCACATCAACTAATGCCCTACTAGTATTCACAAAGAGCCTACCTAAAATCAATGGACAATTTTTATCAACTTTAAAATCCAATACTACAAAATCAACAGGAATAATAAATTTATCTACTTTTACTAACACATCTTCTACGACTCCATATGGTCTCTTGATGGATTGATCCGTAAGTTGAATCAGCATGGATGTTGGCTTGACCTCTCCTAGTCCTAATTTCCTAAAAAGAAAACAAAGGCATCAAGTTGATGCTTGCTTGCACCTAAATCACATAAGCATTTAGAAAGTTCAAAGTCACCAATAACACATGGAATCGTAAGACTCCCTGGATCTTGTAGTTTTGAATCCATCGTGCTTGAGATAATCAAACTATAATTTTCTGTCAAAGTGACCATCTGATTGTCCTCCTAAGTACGTTTATGTGTTAGTATGTCCTTTAGAAACTTCGTTGTAACACCCACAGGATTTGTAAATGCTACACAAAATAAAACCAAAACAATCCAAATCATACCAAACATTCCTTACATGCATTTCAACAACTCAAGCAAACATACGTTACATATCATTAAATATCATTGTAAACAAACCCTAATGTACTTCATATATAATGAAGTTCTCAAAATACATGCCTTAAACATAATTCATTCTGTAATAAAGTTATTACAAACCATTAAAAAAAATACAAACTGTTTCATATTGACAGATACAACTCAAAAACTCAAAAATACATCTTTCAAAACAAAAAAATTCCAAAACAGAACACATTCTTCATTGGCCACTACGGTAATCTTTGTCCCAGTCTTTAACCTTCTTATCAGAACCTACATGGAGGCAAAACCACTATGCTAAGCATATAGCTTAGTGGAGATAACTAAACATAATGGATAATGGTGACTATTTCTAACAGTCGTCTACATTTAGATATACATATTCAAATCATATCATAATAATCTTTAATTGCTCATAATACAGAGTAATCCAAACATTATGTCTTAGAACATAATATGATTCATCAATCAATACAGAACATTCTTGCATCAGAACAAAACTCATAAATACTATAACAGAATGTACATATATCAGAATAGGATACAATCCTTTCAGATCATGGTATGACTTATCTCAGAGTAAAACTTGCTTTGTATCATAATAAAATTAGCTTATATAAAAACTGAACATGTATTAGAATACAAAACAAGTTAAACTACTAATCCTTTTTACAAAAGTGGGTAACAAAACCAGAACAGAAGATACCATTATTGGTATCTGAAATAGAAGAGACTTAAGTCTTTGAAACAGAAGACATATAAGTTTCTAAAATCAGAAGACACCGGAATGTCTAGTACAGAAGACACCTTAATGTCTAGTTACAGGAGACACCTTAATGTCTGGTTACAAGACCAATTGTAGACCTTCTAGGCATGCTTATTTACCCGCAACTAGGACTTAACAGTTTTAAAATAAACCATTTTAGATTTCAGAATTTCATGTAAATGATATAGTGCATAACTTATGACCTTATTCATTTGATCAAACTTAACATGCTTTATAAATACAAACATATGCATTAAAGCATCAATAAATGTATTGAGTCATCACACACTATGTATATTCACATAATTAGAAAACAGCTCCAATACAATCCTAAATATCAAACTCCTCAAACAATTGATGGTTCGGAATTATCACAATATCAGGATCACATAACTGTGAAATAATGCATAAGTATGAATTCATTTTCTTATACTCATATTGAACACATTCATTCTCACTTGAACAAACTCAATATACCTTATGAAGATAAGCATTTACATCAATATATCAATAAAACATTAAGTCATTACATAATACATATAATCACTCAAGTTCCCAATTCACAAACATTCATAACTAACACATTACTTTTGTTCTTTAAAACACATTAACATTCTTAAATACTTCATTCCTTTAACAACCTATAAGTTCCAAAATTAGATACTTTGTTATCTAATAACACCTTCTTTAAGTTATTACTTCAATTAAAAATCCAAATCATATACAACTTTTAATGAACTTATTCCACATCAAACTAGGTTCATTTTCAAGCTCAATTAAGTCCATTTAAACCATTATTAAGTACCTTAACCTTATATAGTCCAACAATTGTCTAAAACCAACATTTTGCACTTCTAAGTACTTCCCACGATCGTGGGAATAAGCCTTATAAATCTCACAATCATGGGATGCCCACAACCTCCAAATTGTTTCCAAAACTTGACTTCTTTACTTCCATTTGACACACCTTCACTAAAGTCAATCAATTTCACTTCAATTCTACCTTATTCATTCTTCAATACCTCATCAAATTCATGTCCAGACCAATTCAAAAATCATTCATGAAGTAACTTACAAATCAATATCTTCCACACATTAAAACCAAACCAGAAGTTATCATACAAGGATCATTTTTCCAGCATTCATTTATCATCATCTTAACACATATTTCATGCCAATTTAATTATCATAAAACTTGTATTAATACATGCTATCATATTTAGAATTCCCTTACCTAATTACCTTCAAGTTCCTTCTTCAAAGAACTAATGAAACCAACCCTTTATGTAACCAAAACACTCCGAAATCTAGGTAGATGTAAAATGATCTTAACACTAAGATGATAACAACATAAAAGGGACTATAAAGTAGATTTGTTGATGCACTAACTTACAAGCATTCCAAGGAAAAATGATCCCAAAAACCCCAGAAGTTGAGAGGAAATGAGAGAGTTTTGGTGGAGAGAGTGCAAGATAACTATTGCTTATTGCTGCCACTTGTCAATTTACTAGCTATACCATTTGTTAATGCATCAACTATGCCAATTGTCACTAACTCATAGGCTTAGTCATTCCAATTTTCATGTACCAACTTATCTTGCCACTTGGCAATTTTTCTAGTCCAAGCTTTTCATGTGGTTCAGCGAGCACTAGCAAAGTCTTGGGTAGAGTATGGGCTTAAGGAAACTTTAATAACGAGCTTCAATAATTTCCTATTTAAATTTGACTCTGAGATAGGATTGAATATGGTTCTGGAAAAGAGTCCTTGGCATATCCAAGGTAAACCCTTATTCTTGAGAAAATGGTGTCTGAATGGTGGAGAGCAAGAAGAGGTTAGGTTAGCTACAGTGTGGGCAAGATTTTACAATATATTTGTTGAATATTGGAACACAGAATGGTTAGGACGAATAGCAAGTGTTGTAAGACATCCTTTACTCATGGATACTCATACTACTAGGATGTCAAGAATAGTGTATGTAAGAATGTGTGTGGAGTTAGAATTACCAAGGAGTTGGCCTTCCTCTTTCCAACTGGCCACTTACAATGAAGACGGGCAGTTAAACTTTAAGGAAATTAAGATTGAATACGAATGGAAACCCAAGTACCAAGCACAGAAGAAGGAATGGGCACCTACAAAGAGGTTCTTTGAGACAGGATTGCAACAAGAGTTGGTGAAAGAGAAGGAGACAATACCATAAAGTACAAATCAGCAAAGGAAGGAGCAGAATTCAACCTTAGAGAAGACAATTCAAAGTCCTAAGGAGACAACAATTCCTAAGATTCAAATTGAGCAAAGTTTGGACCAAGGATCTCAATAGATGGACTATACGGAAGAGATGGAAAAACAAGGTGATAAGGATGCTAGAACTTCATGTAGACCTATCCAATAAAGCGAGGATCACCATAAGGAATATGAATCGAGTGGAGACCTTGAGGATCCAAACCTTCCTACTGTTAATTAAGAAGGTACAATTCCTTCCTCTCCTATTTCTGAATTGGTTCTTAGTAGTCCTGGTCTTAAGGGAGGGGTGGAGGAGGTTTTCACTGTGAGAACAAGTTGGAAATCTAGGAAGAAATAGAAGTAGGAGTTTGTTCTGGTCTGGTTTATGTTATGAATTTAGTTTTTTGGAAAGTTAGGGGGCTTAATAGCCCTAAAAAACAATTAGTTGTGAAAGCTTGTCTTAAAAGATTATTTGTTTCTCTTGTTTGTTTGATTGAATCTAGAATAAGGTCTCCTTCTATTCTGAATAATGCTTGCTCCTCTATGTTTCCTAGATGGCCTTATTACAACAATGTAGATCATGCTTTAAATGCAAGGATAGTGTTAGCTTAAAACCCAGGCCGCTTCTTATGTTCTATGCTTAGCTCAAATGATCAATTGATTCACTTAGAGGTGACTCCCATAAACTGTTCTTCTTCTTTCTTTGTGACATGTGTTTACGAGTCTAATAATCTCAATCATAGGAAGAATCTTTGGTTTGCTTTGTCAAATATTAACTTAACTGTTGGCAATCAACCTTGGATTATAGCAGGGGACTTCAATGCCATTCTATTCTCTTATGAGGCAGAACCCATGAGTTCCTCGGCTATGTATGGAATGAGTGATTTCAGAAAGTGTGTGGAGGACTGAGCTTTATTTGATCTAGATGCTAGTGGTCCAAGTTTTACTTGGAACAACAAGCAATGTTGAGATCTCTTTATTACTAGGAAGCTAGATAGAACTCTCATTAATTTGGTGTGGAGCTTTAGGTTTCCCAGTTTTTATAGTGTCATTCACAATCCAAGAATATCAAATCACTCTCCAATAGTGATTAGGGCCTTAACAAGTCAGCAGAAGAAATCCTCTCCCTTTAGGTTTTCAAACTTTCTAGTCGATCAGCCTAACTTCCTTCAGACAGTAGAGGATGCTTGTTCCCATCAGCTTCGGGGTACTCCAATGTTTTGTGTAGTGTCTAAGCTTAAGTTGGTTAAAAAGGCCCTTAAATCTCTTAATTCTGACAAGGCAGGTGATGTGAATGAAAGAGTTGAGAGATGTCAAGTTATTTTCAACAACATTCAAGATCAAATGAGAATTTTGCCCATGTCTTCCCTTTTGAAGGCTATGGAGTCTGAAGCCATTACAAAATTAATGACAGCTCTAGATGATCAACAATCTTTCTTCAAACAATCTTCTCGTATTAAATGCCTCAGAGAAGGGGATATGAACACCAAATTTTTTCACTACTCTCTCATTGCAAACAAAAATAGAAACAACATTCACTCTTTAAAAGTGGGAAATATGAATAGAATTGTAGGTCTTAAAGAGATTTAAGTTCAGTTTTTTGAACATTTTTATGATCCTATAGGGAATAATAAAGCCCTTCTCCCTTCTAAAGAGTTTGTGAAAAATCTCTTCCCTGTTTCTTTACCAGAAGGCCTTTCAAACTCCCTTGTTGCTGAAGTTTTAGCACAAGAGATAAGAGAGGCTTTCAATTCTGTCAATCCGAATAAGGCCCCGAGCCCAGATGGGTTTATTGGGTTCTTTTTTAAACAAACTTGGCATATTATTGGAGAGAAAGTTACTGATGATATGAAAAACTTTTTTGAGCAGGGGAAACTTCTTAAAGAGCTCAATTCCACTTTCATCTCCCTCATTCCAAAAAAGGATCACCCTTCCACAGTGTTAGATTACAAGCCTATTTCTTGCTGTAATATGATTTATAAAGTGATTGCCAAAATTATAGCTAATAGGCTGAGAGAGTCTCTCCCCCTTATTGTTAGCCCAAACCAAAGTGCTTTCATTAAAAATCATCGAATAGGGGATAACATTTTGCTAGCTTAAGAAATTCTTAGGAATTACCATCTGTCTAATAACCATAAGAGATGTGCTTTCAAAGTGGACCTTCAAAAAGCCTATGACTCCATACAATGGGAGTTTCTCATGAATGTTCTAGTAGCTGTGGGATTTCCTGGAAAATTCATTGATTGGATTAAAGAGTGCATATCTTCCCCTTCGTATTCGATTTTGATCAATGGATCCCCCTCTAAATTTTTTAGAGGAAAGTTAGGCCTAGGACAAGGAGACCCCTTATCCCCATTCCTTTTCATTATTTGTATGGAAGTCCTTTCTAGGAGTTTGAATGCTTGTCTAGATGGTAACCCTTCTTTCAAATACCACTGGAGGTGCAAAACTCTTAAACTCACCCACCTCTTATTTGCTGATGACCTTATATTATTGTGCCATGCTGACTTTAATTCAGTACAATCTTTGCTAGACTGTATGAGCACCTTTTCACAGTTATCTGGACTAGACGTGAACCCTTCTAAGAGTCAGTTTTTCTTTTTCCCTGACATGGACCATTTGACTCATAAAATGGAAATGATTTTGGGACTCAAGAAAGGTAATCTGCCCATAAAGTATTTGGTGGTACCTCTCTTAACAAGAAGGTTGTCTATAAGGGACTACTTTGCCTTATTGGAGAAGATTGATGCTAGGATTAACAAATGGACCAATAAAAACCTTTCCTATGCTGGCAGGATTCTTTTAGTGATTTCTATGCTTTCTTCTTTTCAAATTTACTGGTCTACAATTTTCATTCTTCCCTCTTCCATCCTAAAGAAGATGGAGGCAAAACTTAGGAATTTTATGTGGGTTGGGAAGGTGGATTCAAAATTCCATGCTAAGGTCAAATGGACTGACATTTGTAGATCCAAAAGGGAGGGGGGTCTAGGGGTCAAACACTTACCTATATGGAATAATGCACTGTTAGGAAATAGGATTTGTTTTTGTTTAATGACAATGAAGCTATGTGGGTTAAGTGGGATCATACCATCATTTTGAGAAGGAAGAATTTCTGGAGTGCCCAACCTACTAACAATAGTTCTTGGAGTTGGAGGAAAATATTATTTATAAGGGACAAAATAGGGAACCAATTCAGATTCAGGATAGGAAATGGTATTTCTACTCTTTTATGACAAGATCCTTGGCATCCAAGAGGAACCCTAAAGCACTTCTCCACCCCGAGAGTGATCAATGGGTCAGAATTACGTATGACAGCAAAAGTTTCAGAAGTTATTAGAAACAATGAGTGGTGTTGGCAAGAGGCAACTGTTGAGATTTTTGAAAACCTAGAGCCCCTACAGTACCAACCAAACAGCTTAAAACCAGATTGTTTAGAATGGTTAGCTAGTCCTTCAAATCAGTATACTAATGTTTCAGTTTACAATTTTTTGAGACCCCTGATTCAGAGAGTCCCTTGGCATAAATTGGTTTGGTTTAAAAGGAACAGCCGTAGGTGCTCCTTCCTATTATGGTTGGCTTTCCTTAGAAATTTGCAAACAAGGGATAGACTCCTCTATCTTCACACCCCAACATTGTTCTTTGTGTTCTATGGATAATGAAACAACAGAACATTTATTCTTTGAATGTTCCTTCTCAAAAACTTTTTGGGTACATTACCTTAATCATTTCCAAATAAGCCTTCCAAATCAGATAAACCTCCATTCCATTCCTAATTAGTTGAGCCAAGCACCAACTTTTTGAACTTGTGACCTCAAATTTTTTTCCTGTCGTCCTTTCAGTTACAACTTATAACCTTTGGAAAGAAAGGAATTCTCGAACCTTCAAAGATGAAGCCTTGGATATGGGGAGCTTAAACTCTAGAGTGATCTTCCAAGTTATGGAGCATCTTAGCTCAAACACCGAGGGAAGGTAATGGTAGGAGCTATTATTAACTAACAATATCTCTGCAGATTTTGTTTTCAGGTTTGCAAAAAGGAAGGTATCAATCTATCCCTGGAACCGAAAGCAGAAGGGAATCTAGTCCCATGATAAGTCTATGTCTCCAATCAGTAAAGCAAAGAGTTGGTAGCTAAAGACCTTCACAGAAACATCAAAGATGTTTATGCAAAGATGCTCATAAATCCAAACAACAGGAAAGCACACCCTTCTGATGGAACTATAATAGACAATTGAAACTAGAGGGATACCATCAATTCCTTCATCTTAGGTACTTTTAGTTTTTGACAATTCGTGATAGTAGGACAATCCTACTCCTCTGCTGGAGTCTTAAAGAATCAGAAGTAAGTATATGGTTTTAACCAAAGAAGGATGGGTGAGAATTATGATGGAATATGATGATGAGCTCATACGTGAGACTAAGCTGTTAGGGGTAAAATGGGTAACAAGGACATAATGTTGGCCCCCGAATTCTTTTCTTATTGTATAAGCATGATTTCAATTTTATTTTTGAGGTTTTGATTGATAAAATTTTTCTTTGTTTGGAGTTTAATCAGCATGTCAATGATTGGAGCATTTA
>JANZLC010078592.1:0-12358 GCA_026413385.1 Erythroxylum gracilipes | reverse complement strand
GGTCATGCTTTCTATTACGTCTAACAGACATCGCAGATTGTCATGCTTTCTACGATGTCTAGCAGACGTCGCAGAAAGCTGTGTTGTTTCCACGACGTTTAATTAAAACGTCGCTCATTCACTTACGCTTTTACGATGTTTCCCCAAATGTCGACAAATCACCTAGGCTTCCTCGACGTTTTGTACAAAACGTCAATAAAAACGTTTCCTTACTCCCCCTTCAATGACGTTCGGTGCGACGTTTTCAGAAACGTCACAAAAAATTTTCAACGACGTTTTTCTAACATTTGCGACGTTTTTAAAATGTCGCAAATTGGGTATTTTTTGTTGTAGTGTTAACATCTTTAAGAGTGATTGGCATAGTTAGTTCTTCTATTTGATCCATAATGATTGAGATAAGATTTAAGAACCTATAAAAAAAGAAAGGGGGTTAGTTAAAGTTTATATAGAGTTTTGGAAAAACTTGAAGATGATTTTGAGATTATATTCTTATTTCTATATTAGCTCTCTATTAACTCCTTTTAGTGAGAAAATTATGTTTGTATTTCATCTGGATAAGATGGAATTGTGGAAATATTTATTGTTAAGATCCACTTTCCCTAACCACTAAATCATATATTTGTACTTTTATAATGAGTAGTGATTTTTAAGAGCTTAAATATAGTGACTAAGAGCTAGTTCGGTCATTATTAAGGTGCACATATGCTTCCTCTTAGGCTTTAATCAAGAGGTCCCTAGCTCTTTAAAGATCCTGACTAGTAATAGAATTCAAGCCCTGGTTTAGGGATTTAAGTTTATCTCCAATGGAATATAGTTTCCTAACATACTGATAAACATAATAGCTATGAAATTATGCTCTAAATCCCTGTTGACTGCTAATTCATATCCTAGATTGTTGATTAGATGGTTATAAAACTTGAATTAAGCTATCTAAAGTTCCACTCTGTAAGGTAGTTGATATATATTCAATAATGGTAAGAGCTTAAGTTGTTTGTGATAGAAGCTTTACTAATCAAGAAAGAGCCTTTTCAAAACTAGTTAACCACTGCTCGATCTAGTTTTTTTGTAAATTAGCCAGTCCTTACTTCAATTATTTATCTACGTGAAAAAGCTTTCATCATAATTAGGTATGTCAACCCAAGGTAATTTAAGCATTTCCTCAAACCGACACTAGCACACTTGGTCTTGTGTCTAGCTCCTTCTACTTCAACTGGATAGATTGTGGTGTTAAAATCACATAATAGAATCTAAGGGATAGACATCCCATTTCCTTCCAACATTAGATAATTCAATATGTTGGTCATATAGATGAATGTGATAAATATAAACTTGGGATTTAGAATTATTTAGATTCTAACAGAAATATGTTGACTAGTGGAAGCAATCTGATTGACTTTAATTCTAGAGTTGTAATATGCTATTATGATGCCAAAATTATAATGGTGGTCATGGTTTATTATCAAAACCCATTTTTAGTTTAAGACCTAGAGACTTTTCATCAATTGTTCATTCCTCAACTTAGTTTCAAGGAGACCTATAATGAAGGGTTCTTTCTTATAGAGCAAATAGAAAAGTAACAATCATTTTTAAGGCAATTCAGCCCTATGGTATCCCAAGGAATGAAGGACATAAAAGGGCTTAGTTTGGAGGATCTAGACTTTGCCTTCCTCCCTAACCTCCTCTTAACAACTTGTTTGAAAGGAATTTCCTTTTGTTGATAAGCACTCTAAGTCTCCTATATTTGAGAGCTATAGTTCGGAGTGGGCATTTTCCTTCACTCTTTTATTATATTCTTCCAACTTCTAGAGTATTGCAAGTTAAGCATTGCTAAATTATCTCAGAAGACATGCTAGCTATAGTTATGATTGGTTGTTTTGTAATTCCATCCTCTAAGAGGACTTCATTGTAGGCTTCAGGGAGTGGCTTTGTAGGTTAATTACTTTCCACCAGCTTATTGGTCTCAACATGAATTTAGCTAATGGAATTCTCTACATCTTTAAGCTCGTCATAGTCTCCTTAAGTGAAAATTCTCTCTGTATGTTTCCACCTTTTTTTTAATTCCAAAGATAGATTCCACTAATAACTTACTTATAATCTTGGCTGTTTTAACTTATTATTGTTACCAAGTTTCAATATATGAATGAAATTTGGCAAATCTTAGTTGATGTTAACCTCAATGCAAACCCTAGCATAACCTAAATTAAGGCCTTTGGTTAAGGATTTGTTTCATACCTTAGGTGACGTTGAACTTGAATATGAATCAAAAAGCCATTGAACCACTCATTTTTCTATTTTTTGAATGCTTATAGACGCATAAATGAAAATGTTTGGGGTCATCCTAAGAAAATACCCACTGATTTTTTAGACTACCTTTAAGCACCAAAAAACTCGAGAGGCATCTTCCTCTCTTTAAAAAGAGTAGAAGAGTAGTAACTTACTTCTAAGTTTGGGGTAAGGTCCCTTATAAACTTTCAAAGTGATTTGTTAAGATTAATATTCTTAAGAAAAATTGAAGAACTAAGGTCAAAAGGGAGGTGTCGCAAAGGTGCCAAAAGTAACCTGAGAAGCAGAAACAAAGGTCTAAGACAGAGTTACATAGAGAGGGCTATGAGTGGCCTCCTTGAAGGAAAAAGCTTTAGGAAGGGAAGGGAAGTCAAACGGGAATAAGTTAACAGTAAGAATGGGTAGTTGAGATATAAGGGGCACTATATTAAAAGAGGGAAGCAACCTACAAAGGAGAAGGAAAGAAACAAAATAGGAAACTATTGAGAAAGTTTTACTTATATAAAACCCTCAATATTCCACAAGTGCACGGATCATAAACATAGTAGTTGAGGTGTCGATCCCACGAGGAATTCACCAAACTAATTAAATCCTAACTTTGTCTAAGTTCTAGAAATGTGATAAAAATGAAAATAAAACTAAACAGAAAATTGAGCAATTGAATATGGATTGGCTAAAATTGAAAATTTGAAATTAACACAAGTAAATCAAGATAGAGCACTAACCACTTAACAAATGAGAAATCCTAATAAGATAAGATCAAACAATTATGATAAGATGGGATTCATTCTATCGTCATTTTACTACCTTAATCACTTTTGATCTAATCGGTATCGATCCTAGAATTTCGAAGGGTTGATTATTCTCTCTCAAGATATAATCATTTAACCCTAATTAATAATCCCTAATTGATTCCAAAATTTTAATTTTGCAATCTCTCAATTAACGAAAACAACCTATGTCTTCAGTTAGTTCTTAATGGATTTATTAGATAATCAGGTCCTCACATATGATCTCTTTTCGTATGATTATAGATTTGATATTTATGTGATCTATTAGGTTGTTAATTTCCATTATACAACCTAATCATATTACTATTGATTCAATATCCTAATTTATTATTGAAGTATGCAAAAACCATAAATATGAAAATACTCAAACATTTCATTCATATCAAAAGCAATTAAGTCATAAAATAATTCAAGAATAAATCCCACAATGAAATTATAACATCATTAATAATATGCTAAACATTCTCAAACTCAATTAATACATCAAGATGAAGTAAATAAACAAGAGATATTAGAAAATAGCTTGAAATGGTTAGGTTGGAGTGGCTGGACAATAGTTGTAGATGCTCCTCTTCCCTTCTCTCCTTCTTGCTCTTCCTTGTGTTCTTTCTCAATTTGGAAATTGGAGGCTCTCCTCTTTAAGGTATGATCTTATATAGTTATTTAGTCATTTAGGGTTAAAACTTGGTTTTATCTAGGTCAAAACATCCAAAATGATCTTTTAAAAATTAAAACAGAAGGAGATCCCTACATCTGACTACTGCCTGTCAATATCGTGAAAGGGATGTCAAAATCATAACCTTGTGAAAATTAGCTTCTTTCATGATCATGACCTAATGTGATCCTTTTCTATCATGATCATCTCAGGGATGTCACGATCATGATCCTGGGGGAGACCTTTTGTCATGACTGTGATAGGCATGTCACGATTGTGACCTTGTTCCTTTTATCCAAACTTTCTCCAACTTCCTTTAATTTTCTTCATCTGATTTTGTACACTAATAAACATATCAAAACACCTTAAGTGCACAAAATTAAAGTCCAATATGATGCTCTAAACCACAAAGCACTCAAAAACATAAACACACAATCACATTAACATAATTTCATATCTAAACATGCACAAATCATCTAATCGACACCTAAAAACACACTAAAATACCTACCGAAATATAATGTAAACTACAACTATCAACATCCCCACACTTAAACTTTTACTTGTCATCAAGAAAAAAATACATACTTAAAAACACCAAACAATAACACATACATTCATGCATATGCAATAATGATACAATGGCATCTAACTTCACGAAATAATTTTAATCTCAAACAATAATCCTTCAAGTCATTCCAACTTATTAACTTATGTAGTTTGTGGCTAAATATTTTGGATGTAATATACATACTAATCAAGACAATAACATTATATTCATTCATCCTAAGCACTTGTACACATACATTGATAATTAGTAGTTAATTAAAATTGCAACTACCATTAAGTAGATGAAAATTCTTTCTATTTTCAAAGATTGGTAGGATTTATTTATCAAAACACCATTTTGTTCATTTTTTTAATGTTGACCTAGTCTTTTGATGCGAAGGCAAACATTTGTGATGAATCCCCAGTTACTCAACTAGGCCATGTTTTATTAATAGGCTTAGTTGGAATATCATACTAGCCTTTTGATGCAAACGTAAACATTTGTGATGAATGTCCCCTAGTTACTCAGTTGTATCACCTTCTCAACTAGCTACTAGCTCTATTCATAACCTGAGGGCTAGCAGAATAGTTAGTTATTAAAGAAACATACACTTTATTTTTTTATTTTTATTATCACATTTCACATTGCCTACCTCTTAAAATGTTACTAATGATGCTACTTATTCTATTGACTTATAATTATAAATGTATGTAACAAATTTCCTAAGGTGAACGAACTAACATCATATCCTAATTAGCATGCATATTCAACCAAAGATACTTAGAATATAACTTTCACAAGTTAATAAGGTTTTACAACTTAAAAGACTATGTTCAGAGCTAAACTAATTCCATCAAGTCATAGCCATTGACACATTTACACAATTCACACAATCTAAAAAAAACTAACAATATGACATGCAAAATTTGCATTTATGATGACAAATGCAAACCTCCTCACACTTGGACCACACATTGTCCTCAATATGAGAAGAACAACACATAAAAGAAACTAGAAATGAAAAAAAGTAAAAATAAACGAAAAAGATAAAGGTTAGAACATGAGCCCGTTACGATGATTGAGGTGGTGGTGTTGTTGGTGAAGGAATTTGAAGATACTTCGGGCAATGAAGTTCCACCAATTCACTCCGTATAAAATAAAAAAATGAAATACGAATAAAATAAAATAAAACAAATTTTAATTCTTGGTTTGCCTCCCAAGTAGTGCTTAGTTAACGTCATTAGTTTGACATGTTTTTCCTTCCACACTCAACTTTGGTCAATTATGAGTGGCTTGTGTCCACTTTATTGCCCAATTTCAACTTCGTAGCTTATAAATAAGCTATATGTTGGAAGATAATGAAAAGGATATAATCAATCGAATCAAAGAATCCATGTAATTTTTATAATGCCCTTTTTGATAAAAAACTGTCAACTTAATCGGGAATGATGAAATCCTATAAATCTTCAATGGAATCAAACAATTTGTGTTGTAAGGCAGTGAATTGCTCAGCTTCTTTTGCAGTCATCATCGTCCACTCTTCTGCTTCAACTTCTTGAACAAGGACTTCTAAATATTCCTTAAACTTTATATCCCTTATCACCTATTCGTTGTAGCTTACTTCTTCAAAGCGACCCTTCTCTTGCATTTTGACATACTCCCATTATGTCTATTTTTAAGCACGAGCTCTTTTTTTCGGATTGTTTAAGTCTTTATTCATACTGAACTCCACATGTTCATCACCGATCTGAAGGACCACCTTACCTTCATAAACATCTATAAGTGTTTTTTCAATGTTTATGAAGGGTCACCTAAGAATTAGTGGCAATTCTTATCCTTTTCGAAATATAATACAACAAAATCCATAGGAATAATGAACTTGTCCACCTTTACGATAACATCTTCCACCACATCAAATGCTTTCTTTATGGATAAACCTGCCAACTGAATAAGCATTAAAGTTGGCTTCACATTATCAAGCTCTAATTTCCTAAAAATCGACAAAGGCATAATGTTTATACTTGCGCCTAAGTCGTATAAGCATTTTGCAAATTCTAGATCATCAACCACATAAGGTATTATAAAGCTTCCAAGATCCTTCAACGTAGAAGGCATGTGAATAGAGCTACAGCTTTCAGTTAGTGCTATCATTTGATTATCTTCCCAAGTTTGCTTCTTTTTTACTTGGGCATATGCTCCAATGCCTTGACAAAAGATAGATTGATTTACAAGGTCTTTAATTTCTCTATGAACTTTGCAAATTGTGAATCTAGTTTGTTCTTTTGTAATCGTTAAGGGTTTGGAATCTTGGGTGGATATGGCAGAGGGGCAATGTAAGGAGGGTTTCTTCTATGTAGGTTTCAAATTGTTCCTCTACTGGCTCCTCAAGTTCTTCCCCACTTATAATTGTGATTGCTTTGAGTTTCTCCTTTGGGTTCGCTTCAGTATTGCTCGGTATACTCCCTACTCGTATTATTGAAAATGTGTTCACCAATTGACTCACTTAGATCTCTAAGTCATGAATGGAAGAGGCATGATTTTTAGTGACTTGCTTGAACTTCTCCTCCAATCACTTGTGATCTTCATCCATGTTTATGAGTTTGTATAAAAGTCCTTAAAATTGAGTTTCTCTTGTTGAAATCTAGGTGGCTCTTGGGGTCAAAATTGACCTCCTACATTGTTCGACCAAGAAAAATTTAAGTGGTTCTTCCATCTAGGATTGTAATTATTAGAATAAGTGTTGCTCGCTTCTCCTTGACCAAATTGTGTATCCAGGTAGTTGAGTTACTCCATCTTATCATTTTGCATTAAAAAATAATCAGCAGTAAAATGGCTATTTTGCCCTCATAATTTGCATCTATGCTAAATTGCTTTAACTGGAGCGGATGAAGAGGCTTGGAGGTTGTTAACTTGTCTTGTTAAATTTTCAATCTCAGTCTACATTGTTGTCATTAAATCGACAACAATGATTCCCTTATGATCTCGAAAAGTTGACTATTGCCTACTTTTGTCTAATGAACAAAGACAACTATTGTTCACCATCTCTTTTAGCAAATGCTTCGCTTCCTCAACTATATTCCATACAAGAGATCCTCTGAAAACTGCATTTATGGTGCCTCTCATGGGCAGATTAACTCTATTGTAAAAGCTTTGCAAAAGGAATTCTTTGGGTAGGTTATGGTGAGGGCACCTCCTTTGCAACTCCTTAAACTGTTCCCATGCCTTATAAAGTGACGCCCCATCACTTTGTTGGAAATTTGTGATCTCCTTTATCAATTTTGTTGTCTTGGTTAGGGTAAAGTACTTGTCCAAAAATGCACGCACCAACTGCTCCCAAGTTGTGATGTTTGTAGGGCTTAATGAATGATAATGCCTTAGCTCTATCCCTTAATATGAAGGGAAAAAGTCTCATCCTAACGACATCTTCCGTCATTCCATGATATCGAAAAGTATCACATATTTCTAGAAAATTCACTAAATGAGCATTAGGATCCTCATTAGTTAACCCATAAAACTGCATATTTGTTTGCAACATGTTTAGAAAAGCTGACTTCATCTCGAATGTTGCTGCTTGCACCGATGGTCAAGTCATTCCTTAATGTGTAGCACTGAACCTTAGTCTAATGAAATCCATAAGGGTTCGTTGCTGGTCTCCTTGATTGAATTCTTCTACCATTGTTTCTTCGATCTCCTCTTTTTGGCATCTTGCTCTTCAAATTGCTCGTTCTAATAAGGTGATATCAAGTGTTAACATTTCAGTGATCTTGCTTAAACTCTGAGTGACTTTAGTGTTTATGCAGTAGCACGGATATAGGAAAGGCAAAAAATTCCTTAAAATAAAGGAATCTAAATAATCCTAAACTAACTCCCCTAAAATGTCACCAAAAACTTGTTCAACAATTTTTACTTATATAAAACTCTCAATGGTCTGCAAGCACGAATCGTAAACATAGTAGTTAAGCTATTGGCCCCGTGAGGAATTCGCTAAACTAATTGAATCATAAATTTATCTAAGGTCTAGAAATGTGATAAAAATGAAAATAAAACTAAATAAAAAGTAAGCAATTGAATACGGATTGACTGAAAATGACATTTTTTGAAATTAACACAAGTAAATCAAAATAGAGCACTAACCAATGCTATAAATACCGTACCAGATTTGGTACCGGATTGAGCTCTGGAACGGAACTGTACCGGTACCGGGTACCGTTTCGGGATATTTTTTAAATTTATAAAATAGTCCTTAAAATTTTTAAAAATTACAAAATAGTTCATATTTGATATATTATACAGTTGTACTGTATACTTTACTAGTTTACTGTTTACATCAACCATACTTTCAAAAATCTTAACAATAAATAATAATGATAATTAATTTGAAATAACAATAATTTTTAAATATGTTACATATAAATAATAACCACAATTAATTTCAAATTTAATTTCTAATTCACTCCCAATTTCCAATTCCAAAATGCAAAATGTCAAAATCCAATTCCAATCCCAAATTTAATTTACAATCCAATTCCAAAATCCAAATCCAAATCCAAATTTAATTTCCAATCCAATTCAAAAATTCAATTTCAATTCCAATTTCCAATATTCCAAAATGCAAAATGCCAAAATCCAATTCCAATCCCAAATTTAATTTACAATCCAATTCCAATTCCAAATTTAATTTTCAATCCAATTCAAAATTTCAATTCCAATTCCAATTCCAAATTTAATTTTCAATTCGATTCCAATTCCAATTTCAAATTTTATTTCCAATCCACTTCTAATTTTCAATTCCAAAATGCAAAATGCTAAAATCTAATTCCAAAATTCAATTTCAAACTTCCAATTTCGGTTGAAAGTTGATAACTCACAAATCACAAAAATCACAAATCACAATTTCGGTTGAACCGAAATCAACAACATCATTCCAAACCCAATCCTCCACAACTCCACCCATTGACAACATTTTCATCAACCGATCAACACTAATAGTCTAATACACGACAAATCCAATCCATTTCCAATCCACAACACACACAAAAATTTCATTTACCAGTCAACACACACCCAAAAAATTTTGTGCACTGTCGAGTTCGGGTCACTGGGTCTTCACTTGGGTCATTGTCGGAGGGTCGGTGAGCCGGCGGTGTTGCGACCAAGGGAGGACGGAGGAGGCAGCGTATGTAGGTGGCGTGGACAACGCGACGGAGGTGAATGGCGAGACCACCAGAGCACGACAGACGGACGGACGAGAAGAGAAAGACTCGACGAGACCATCAGAGTCCAGATCCAGACCAGGGAGGGGCGGCGACGAGGCGTAAGATAGACAACCGGCGAGATTCAGGCGGCGGAGGGACAGACGGAGGGTGACAAACGGAGGGACGGCGACGGGCGATAGAGAAGAGAGAAGAGATGTGGGCCGAAGGTCGGGGGTAGTTTTTAGGGTTAATTTTTTGTTATTTGCAAATTAGTCCCTAGGTTTTTTAAATTTTACGGAACTACCCAGAATTTTTCGGTATCTGTGGTACCGGCCGGTACTGACCGAAATTTTTTTCCGGCAACTTTGTTCCCGTACCGGTACCGAATTCCGACCGGTACGGTACGATATTCTGATCATTGGTATTACTTTTACTTCATAAATATTTTTGAAAGTTTCGAATTTCACTAGTAAATAAACTATGAAAAATATTATTTGAAAATTAAAGTACGTTATTATCTCATAAGATTGGATAAAATTTTATTTTATTGCTTTTTATTAGCCACAAAATTTTTTCATATTTTAATAACGTTATCCAAAAGAAAGTCGTTTTTGCCATTAAACATGAATTTACGTACTGTTTGAACAAAGAATTCCCAATCCTTTAGATAACGCAACATCTTGTAGAAGAGCAACCCTTCAATCATTTTGTTCTGAGATGAGTGCGAAAGCTTGCATTACAGGGACTGCACGCTACCTTGGTTCTTACTTTGTCAAGAGGCTGCTTCAGAAAGGGTACACCATTCACGCCACCACCGGAAATTTGGGTTCGCTCTCTTAATTTTTGAAACGTTTGATCTTTTATCGTTGGAATGTTACTTCGACTATCTCGAATCACAACTACGAACTGTGATCACCGGGAGCTGCGATGATGCTCATGGAAATGATTTGTGGATCTGCAAGCTCATTATCTGTTGAAGAATCTTGATGGTATATGTAAAACATTTAATGGATCGATTAATTTTTGTCATATCCATGATAACTTTGCAAAATGTTGATACTCTCTCTTCTTCCTTCTTTGATTTTTATCTTCAATGGTAGATATCTTCAATGGTGGAGATAATGGATCAGATATCTTTTCAATAAGTTTCTAAAACTTATACAATCTTTCACCAACCATCATGTTCTTTCGTTTTAAAATAGAGAAGGAAAGGGTCTTTGACCCATTTAAGATCCATTATTTAATACCCAATAACCATTATCTTGGGTACTTTTCATGTGACTCAAATCTATTAGTCACATAGGCCATTAAATAATTTGACAATCTCCCACTTCGTCCATGTTACGACTTGGTGATTCAACAATAAAACTTTAAGTGCACACAATACATGGAACCGATCAAGTCATTCTTAATTGAATTAAGATGATGGGATCATGGCGGTCGCAAGTTATACAATATGATTCTTTCCATGTATCACATAATCAACTCAACTCAACTCATAAAATTTTAAGTGGGTAATTCTGTAATTGTTATCTCACAAATAATAATTAATGTATACAACATAATATAGATAACAAGTAAGTGAGTAAAAACATATGACTGTAATTGAATTCACAAGTGTTATAACAATTTGAGCAAAACACTTATATGTATATATACATGTCAAAATACTATGCTAACAAGGACTTATTTATAAGGCTCGTTCGTTCAACATGACCAATAAATGTTTTGGGTGGTAAGCCTTTAGTTAACAGATCCGCTATCATGAGATCGGTACCAATATGCTCAATTGACACTTTATGTTTTTGCACTTCTTCTTTCATAGGCAAATAATTCAAATTTATGTGTTTCGTACCCTTTGAATATTTTCATTCTTAGAGAAGAAAACAAATGCGAAATTATCACAATAATTTCTTAACAGTCTGGTAATACTATCGACAAGACCAAGACCTAAAATAAAGTTCCACAACCACAATCTATAAACCGTAGCCTCAAAGCATGCCACAAATTCAGTCTCTATAGTGGAAGTAGCAATGGCAGACTGCTTTCCACTTTTCCATGAAACTGCTCCTCCAGCTGATAGGAGCATATAACCAAATGTAGATTTTTGTGAGTCTACACATCTGGAATATTCTGAATCTGAGTAACCTATCACTTTGAGATAGGTTGATTTTTTATATGTAAGCATATAGTCCTTTGTACCTTTTAAATATCTAAGAACTTTCTTTACAGCTTTTCAGTGGTCCAGTATAGGATTGCTTTGATATCGTCCTAGCATTCTGACAGCAAAACAGATATCTGGCCAAGTGCATGTTTGAGCATACATTAAGCTCCCAACTACTGATGTATAAGGAATAGACTCCATTTCTTTACATTCCAAATCATTTCGTGGACATTGCATTTGACTAAATTTGTCCCCTTTCTGAATTGGAACTATCCCTGCGGAGCATTTTTCATTTGAAATCTTTCTAATACTTTCTCGATATAACCTTTCTTAGACAATCCTAATAATCCTTGTGATATATTACGAGGAATATTTTTATTCCTATCACATAGGATGGCTCACCCATGTCTTTCATTTCGAAATTATTATAAAGAAAATTCTTTACATCATGTAACAAAACCATATTATTAGCAGCAAGAAGGATATCATCAACATTAGGACTAATATAATGAACTTTCTCCCACTAACCTTCATATAGATACACCGATCAACAGTGTTCTCTACAAAACCGTAAGACGTAATGATATCTTTAAACGTAAGATACCATTGTCAGGAAGCTTGTTTCAATCCATATATTGACTTCTTTAATTTACACACTAACTTGTCCTTTTCTGTGGTTTTAAAACCTTCTGGTTGATCCATATACACTTCTTCTTCCAA
>JANZLC010078538.1:0-12362 GCA_026413385.1 Erythroxylum gracilipes | reverse complement strand
TATTATTATTATTATTATTATTATTATTATTATTATTATTATTATTATTATTATTATTATTATTATTATATTTTTATTTTTATTTTTATCATACGAAATTAATTATCTTATTATTATCATCATCATCATCATCTTCATCATCATCATCATCATCATCATCATCATCATCATCATTATTATTATTATTATTCCTCAAAGTATACAGCAGTTATCCTATCTTTGAAGCATCAGATAATTGTACCAAGGCAGCAATCAAAGTACATCGGATCGATTATATACAGATATGAGTAAGCAATGGGATCTACCCTCCAGTAGATGAGCCACCAAAATATGAATTTCACTGGGATACCATCAACAAGCTCAACCTTAATTGCCTCGAAGGATTATTCAACCAATGCAACAAAATCAACAATGAATCAATGCTCAAGATTAACTACAACGGACCTCAGATGATAATGTTATCAGCATACAAAACTCCTCTCAGTGCTGAAGGAATTCAAATTATTCAGACCTTTATGCAACCTTTTACACACATGAATGGTATTTTTGATCCAATATTAGAAGCATGGAAAGAAGCCATTTGTCATCAACTAAGAGACTATCCAGCACACAGATGTACCTATTGTTCTCAAACATCTAGCAGCATGCCATCAACTCAAGAAAAAGAAGATTCTCTAGATGACACGACCATCATAATTGAAGAATAATGTAAAGGGAGCAAACGACAAAAGCAACACGACAAGCATGTAGGCCCCGGCCAACCGTACCTTATAAAAAAGATGTAAATTATTAGGATATCTTACTATTTGCTTTAGTGCTTTAGCTTTTTGCTTTACGACCGAATCTCTTTTCGGTTTGTCGACCGCTTTGGCCTTTAGCTCTTTTCTTTCCCTATATATGTAAGCTCAATCGAGCTCTTAGATCATAAAATACTAAATAAACATCTGTTTGCTCACCTCTCTCGTTCGCAATAGCCTTCAGTTGGCATTCAAGCGAATTAACAGGTATGAGATTCAGTTGTTGTTAAGTGTTTTATCACATACATATTACTTATTACTTATAACTCATAACTTGATTACTCATAATATATTTTTCTTTTCAGTATGACAAGTTATTTTGTATACAAACAAGCACTCAAAGATAACATTCGATACACTTATCACCGAGAAAAAGAACTCGAATTATTAGTCATTAAATATATTGCTCACAATAAACATGCTCATACTATCTATATAGACCCTATCTATGATCGGCAAGAAGATCATCCACTCTATGCAGAAGCACAAGCAGTCAAAAAAGCAGCCCTTCAAGTGATAAACGATTTAGATCGACTCATTACCTTACTCAGATCAATGATTACTGATTTACTTCAACTTCCAACTCAACAATTAAATCCCAACGCTACTTTTATTCAAGTAGTAATTCAGAATAAAAAAAGTAAATGCTTATATAGATACAGGAGCAACTATTTGTATTACGTCCAAACATTTATTGAATTCTTGGAAAAAATTAGATAAACCTTTACAAGTTAGAATAGCAGATGGAAGTATTCAACCATTAGTAATTCTTGATTATTATTCTGGGTAGCTAAGATAATATCCTGATAAAACTTTTTATATTTTAATTGTTCTTGTTCGAGTTCTTCGTAAAGACGAGGTAATTGCTTCAAATGAAGTTTAAGATCAAAATACATTAATCAATAAGATATTTTGTTGTAGAGAAGTAAAATTATTGAAGATTACAAACTTCAGTTCTTAATTCTTTAAGTAATATGATAAGTGTTGCTGTCTCCTGCATTTGCTGGCTGGCTAAGCTTATGATTGCTTGAGCATCTGGATAAAGAGGATGATCTTCGGGAACTTGAAAGTAAGGGTCGTGATATAGATGATAGGCTTTTTTATTACTAACAATAGTAGAGCGGATTTGTTCATAGATTTCAGCAATTATGGTAGTTGTTTGAGTAATATTGGCTTTCATAATTCGTTTTAATTCAAAATAACTTGTCATTTCTTCTGTATATAAAAACATAGGATAAGTAATATGGGGTGATGATGCTGAAAACTAAACAAAGTTTAACTACATACCTGGTTCGCTTGAATGTCAATGCTAGACGAAATGCGAGAGAGGTTTGAGAGCAAAACTTATTTAGTATTCATATCATGCTCTTACAGCTCGCAGGAGCTTACATATATATCCAACTAAAGTGAAAAAGAAAAGCCAAATGGCCGACAAGTCTTTTGATTTAAAAGACATAAAGAAAAGTAAAAGTAAACAGTAAACAGTAAGATGCTTAAATAATGTACACTTTAAACAAAAGGTTGGTTATGGATGACCTACATGCTTGTTGCTTTATGCTTTGTCGGTGACTTTATTCCTCGATGATAATGGTTGTTTCGTCAAGGGAATCTTCTTTTTCCATTATTACTCGACTTTGTCCTTTTGATCAATAATTGCATTGATGAACAGGATAGTCTTGTAATTGATGACATATGGCTCTCTTCCATGCTTCTGATAATGATTCGAAAATGCCATCCATCCTTATGAACAGTTGACTGAAGGCTTGCATAATTTGTATTCCTTCATTTCCAAGTGAATTTTTGTATCCGGATAACATGATCATCTGTGGTACTTAATAATTGATCTTGAGCGTAGTGTCGGGGCACAACTTGTTGCATTGATTAAATAATCCTTCAAGGCAGTTGAGATTGAGCTTATTCACTGTATCCCAATGAAATTCGTATTTTGGAGGTTCATCTACTGGAGGGTAGATACCGTTGCTTACTCCAATTTGAATATAAGCAATCCTGTGTACTTTAATAGCTGCTCTGGTACAATTGTCTGATGCTTCGAAAATCAGGTAGCTGCCATAGACCTTGAGATATACTTCGCGATCTTTAGCAAAGCGATCCTTGTACTGTCGTACTGCTCGAATGAATCCTTCGGGGAATTCTGCTAAGATTTTCAAATCTTGGATATAAATTGTATCAACGAGTCCATATTGAAAAAATAAAAATGTGGTTAGTGCTTCAGCTCTGGAAAATATAATTGCTTTTGGGCCAAACCTTCCTCGATTTTGTGGATAAAATTGTTGAGGTCGTAACTCTGTGGTCCATTCATTAATTGATTGAAAATAATCACAGAATGTTTCTGCAGTAATAATTCTTGCTCCGTGATTGATTGTTGTTTCAGCTGATCTTATAGGTAAATTATTGATCCGTTCTAAATCAATTGCTTTTGCCAAAACTTTCATATTCGGGGGTGTTGGTGGTGTACTGGTGAGTACTGTTTTATACTAAGGTCGTAATGATGTCTGTTGAAACTCTTGTAGAGACTGTTCTGCTTCTGCTTTTGTTGCAAAACTCTTGTGTATAATACTGCTTTTGCCAGTAATATGAATTGCGGCTTTTGCCCATTGATCATAAATACCTGATTGTGATCCATTGTAGATGACATAAAATTTTGATTCTTTTGCTTCGTCCACTGATTTTAATGGAGTTCGGATTGCTTGTGCCTATAATTCAACTGATGATTGATTACTGGAAGAACTTGGTATTGTAGGAAGTGCTGAAGGGTTTGCACTACCACTTATGTTGTTAGGTTGTTCAATGGTAGAGAGATCTTGTTCTTTTAATAAAGCAATCGTTGATCGAAGTCTGTTGATATCTTTTGTAATGATACTAGTCTGTTGTTGACTGTTGATCAGATCGGCTTCTCTTTGTAATAATGTATCTTCGAGTTGTTTTACTACTGCTTCCATGTTCTGGTAAGAATATCTGCAAGAAAATTATTAGTAGTTTTAATATAATGAATCAAAAAAGTATACTGATTGAGTTCCAATTGCCATCTTATCAGACAACCTTGGTTGTAATTCGATTTAATTGTATACTTGATGAATCCACATAAATACTTCGAATCCGTTTGAATTGTAAATTCAACCGGTAATAAATCAATTCGCCATTTTCTCAATGTGTTGAGACAGGCTAATGTTTCCTTCTCATGAGTTGTATACTTCAATTCAGTGGGATTAAAAGTCCCATTTATATACTTGCATAAAAGATAGTGCTTCTGTTTGGGTGATTTTGCTAAAAGGCATCTTGCCCATGTATCATAACTAGCATCTATTTGAACCAATAATACGTCATCAGAAAGATAATTATATAAAGTGGGAAGATTCTTACAGAGTTCTTTGAGTTTTTGTACAGCTTGAGTATCAGCAGAAGTCCAATTCCATTGATATTTTGTACTACATTTTAATTGTAAACTGCGTCGTTCCTTTGCTAATTCTTTAAGAAAACCTTGATCAGAGATATAATTAAGTAATCCTAAAAATTGTTGTACTTGGGTTTTATCCTTTAATTGATCAGGAAAGAATTGTAATTTGGTTAAAATATTAGGTTGTGATTTTAGATAACCATGATGAAATTCAATTCCTAAATATTCAATTTTTTGTTGAGCAATTTGGGCCTTTTTTCTACTCAAAATTAACAATTTCTCTTTACATCGTTGTAATACTAGTTGTACCTTTTTCAAATGATCGTTTTTATCTTGATTTGAGAAAATAATTATATCATCGATATAAACAAAGGTAAAATCTTCTAATCCTATTAAATTATTATCCATAAACCTTTGATAAATGCTAGGGGCTTGTTTTAAGCCAAATGGTAATACATTCCATTGATAATGTTTCTGAGGAGGACATGTAAATGTTGTTAAAGCTTTTGTATTTTCATGTAATCAAAGTTACCAATAACTAGATTTGGCATCTAATGTAGTAAACCAAGTATATCCTTTAAGTTTATTGATAATATAATCTTTTCTAGGTAATTTATAGGCATCGCCTATAGTAGCTTCGTTGAGTTTTTTATAATTTATAACCATTCTTCGTTTTTCTGGTTTTTGTTCAGCTGAATTATTAACATAAAAAGCTGGTGCAAAATGTTTACTTGTACTAGGGCTAATTAATCCTTTTGTTAATAGGTCTATACATTCGGTAATAAACTCGGTTACATCTTGTTGAGTGTAAGGGATGTTTTTAATATTAATTTATTGTGTGGGATCTTTCAAATGAATTTGAACGAGTTCTTTATTCTGGTTTTTTTGTGGATCTAATGGATTTTCGCTACAAACATCATTTATTAATGTTTCAATATCTAATTGAAGTGAAATATTATTAAGAAGGTAGAACTGTAACCGGTCTAATTTTATGGAAATGACTTTCAATTTTTGAAAAAAGTTGTATGATAAATGGGGATTTTCAAAATAATTGACTTTTGATTAAGATTTTGAATAAATGGAGTTCTTAACGTAATATAATGTAAGTATTAACAAAAAGGGTTATAGAGTTTGAGAAAATTATTTCCTATAATTAAAGGTAATCTTGATTCTTGATTATAAATTGATGGAATAGAAAAAGTATAATTTTCAATGAGAATATTGTTATAATAACTGACATACCATAATGATTGAATACTTCCATCTGCTATTCTGACTTGTAAAGGTTTATCTAATTTTTTTCCAAGAATTCAATAAATGTTTGGACGCAATACAAATAGCTGCTCCTGTATCTATATAAGCGTTTACTTTTTTATTCTGAATTACTACTTGAATAAAAGTAACGTTGGGATTTAATTGTCGAGTCAGAACTGCTTTCAGAATTTGATTCATAACAATAAATAGAAGAGATTGTTGAATCACTATTGTAATCTGATTCAATGGGTTCTAAATTGTTTTGATAAGCTGAATATAATATTTGAACTTGGTTTTTATACTTATTATCATTCTTTTTAGGACATTGATTTGCATAATGCCCTTCCTCTTTGCAAATCCAACATCTACAAGTTTTCTTCTTTTGTGGACAATCTTGTTTTCTAGGTTTGTATTTTCTATATTTATATTTGCGAAAATATTTGCGATTAGATTTAAATGGTTTATTGCGTTTAAATCGTCTAGAGGGATATTTTTTCCAATGATAAATTTTTTTAATTTTCCTTCTTTTTCGAGGATTTTCACATCCGTACTGCTGGGGTACTTCTGCATTTTGATTGCAACAGGGTTGTAATTGTTTATGTTTTAAAGTTTTACGTAATTGTGCTTCTAAACATTGTTCTTCGATAATTTCTTTGGTAACTAATATAACTCCTCCTAGATTATGAGCGATGGTATGGTTATCTAGTCGTTCTTGAAAACTACGTTGTACTTTTAGATTTATTGGATATAGAAGTTTTTGAATAAAAACATGTGTATACATTTCTTGTTCCATTCTTGTTAAAAGATAATAATATTTTCGAAATTCACAAATAAAGCTATCAATATAACAAATATCACATATTTGCATATTATTTAAATGATGCAATGCTTTTCTTCTATTAGATTGGGTATTTTCTTGTTTGTATAAGAGAACATCTTTTCCTATGAACTCTTTATATATTTCGTCACCAATAATTTCAAAGGCATCTACATCATTGGTTGTAGCTACATAATGGGGAGTGTTTTTTAATGCTATTTCATTTTCAAGTAAAAATTCATGAACTATGCCTGATGTTTTATATGTAATAAAATTCCATATTGATTCTTTACTCTGGGGACCTTTACCAAAAGGTTTTTCTAATTGTAATAATAATTGAATTTTCGTAGTCCATTTATGAATGAGTTCGACAGGATTTATAGTACAATCGAGATTTAAGATTCATTCCGTTTTAATAGGGATATATTTTGGTACATATTCTGTTGGATATTTTTTAAATTTAGATCCTTTGGAGTAATAGCCTTGTTTATTGAGAAATTCTTGTTTTGTTTGAGATGGTTGTTTATGGGGTTTTGTTTCTCTAGCAGTGCTAGTTTCAGGTTTTTCATCCATAAAAACTTCTTGATCTGATTGCTATCCATAAATGATTTCTTCTTTTTCAATTTCTAATTTTTCTTTATTTTTATCTTTATGTTCAGTTTCTATTGTAGTGTTAATTTGATCTGTTAGGTTTAACGTTTGTATTAACGATGTTATTTCAGTTAACTGATGTTGAATATTTTGTTCTACATTTGCTAACGAGTCATGGTTTTCTATATTTTCTAGCTAATCATACATGTCTTACTAAATGCATATTATACCATTGTATGGCAGAATGAAATTCTGATAATACATATTGGTAAAGATCTAATACGGTTCTCAAATGAGCTCTACGTCTATTAATTTCTTCAATATTATTTGTTCCATATTCAGTAATATAATCTTGGAGTCTTGTGCCTAAATTTTGTACTTTAATAGAAGCTAAATGTACAAGTTGTTGTGTTTCTATTTTATATTGTAATAATAACGTACAATGTTCACAACTATTAGGTTCCATTTTTAATTCATTCATTTATTTTTTCAATAATGTGAATACATAATTCGATTTTTCTATGACTTTCAGTAATACCTGCTTGAAAAGGACATATGTCAATATCTTCGTGATATAGTTTGATATACTTGTCTAAAACTTGCTTTAAATTTTCTAACCTTTGTTTTGACATTACATCAGTTAAATATATTCCTTCTCCTATTTTTTGTATCTAAATTCTCCTATGTTGTTGTTGTTGTTGTTGTTGTCGTCGTCGTTGTTATTGTTGTTGTCGTCGTCGTTGTTATTATTTTAAATATTAATAATATTAAATATTATTATTATTATAATAAATTTATTAATTATTATTATTATTATAAATTTATTATTATTATTTTTATTTTTATTATTATTATTATTATTCTATATTAATTTTTATTGTTATTATTATTATTATTTGTTAACTTTTTTACTAATATAAATCATTCGTTTTAAAATAATGAATAAATTACATATTTTCAATCATATTATACTGCAGGGGTAATTTAATCATTTACACTGTTTTTATGTTCTGTTAACTACAACCAAGCACATTTCTTTCCTCGAGACAGAGATATTTTTATTTGTTTTGTCCATCACAACCAAACACCTCACTGTCTCTAATTTTTGTTTTGTTCCGTCTCCAAATTTTTTTCATTCCGTCTCTGCATACGAGAGATAGCAACCATACGCAACATTAGTGAACCTAGAAACTATGATCTAGGAAGCAAGGAAATGGTGATATAGATTAAATATTACACTACACTGACCATATATCTAGAAAGGTTGGATAGTTCTTTTACTAAGCAATGTCACTAACAAAAATAGGGGTAATTCGGGATCTTCAATATAATTTCTCTCTTTCTTAATGGAAGTGGCAATTGTATTCATATTAGGGACACATAAAGAAGACAATCAATACCAAAGTCAATAACAAGGAAGAACTTTATCTCCCCTGAGTCAATAATATGTTTCAAGATTTATCAATCATTTTCCTATCTCACTGAGTGATGGGATGATGCCTATACTATATATGCATGCTAGCTTTAGTGTCAAAAATGGTAGGCACCATTTTCAGTGCCTACTAAAGTTAAAATAAATAAATAAAAGTTAAGGTGGCCAAATGGCCATCCATTCTACACGTCTCCTTCCTATAAATAGGTAGGAGATGAAGAGAGCAAATCATCCCATTAGTAGAGAAAAGAAACGAGACTGTGGGAGAAAAGAGAAAAGAAAAAAATGAGACAAAATATTTTGTATATTTTGTGAGTCTAGTTTGTAATTCTCTATTTTTCCTATAGAAAAATTCTTCTATCCTTGCCCGAGATTTTTACCCTAATTTTGGAGTTTTTCACGTAAAATCTGTGTATCTATTTTATCTTCAATATTTTCAATTTTATTTTAGCTACAACCCAGCTCTTTCTAAGTCCTAATTGTTCATAACAAGTGGTATCAAAGCGAGGTGAGAAAATTATGACGAATTTTTTAGTGTAATATGTTCAGAGTTCAGGTGAGCACAGTGAAAGTTGGTGAACAGTAACCACAAAAGATGACAACTGTTCATGCATTTAGTTTCACATTAAACTATGCAGTTATTGTAATTTAAGTATATAGTACAATTCACGCATACGTACTATTCATAAATATGCATACGGTACTATTTACATATACGGAACTATTCATATGTAAGGGTACTATTTATACATATGGGCACTATTCATGTGAAATAGTGGGAGCCAAAATTTTATTCCTGATAGAATCAATGACAGTAAAATTTGAGATTGAAAAGTTCAATAGGAGTAATTTCTCATTGTGGAAGTTGAAGATGAATGCTATCTTGAGAAAAGATAACTGTTTAACAACCATCATCGAAAAGCCGATAACATTCACAGATGATAATAAGTGGATTGAGATGGATGGGAATGCTATTGTAGATCTTCATCTGACACTAGCAGATGGGGTGTTGTCAAGCATAGAGGAGAAGAAGACGACAAAAGAGATTTGAGATCATCTTACAAAATTGTATAAGGCCAAATCACTCTACAACAAAAAAATTTTGAAGAGGAAACTATATACTTTACGTATGGCGGAATCCACTTCGGAACACTTAAATACTTTAAATACTCTATTTACCTAACTCACATCATTGGGACACACAATAGAGATAAGTGAACGTGCGGAACTTCTACTCCAAAGTCTTCCAAATTTGTATGATCAATTCGTCATCAATTTAACAAACAACACAAACACTCTAGTCTTCAACAATATTGCAGTTGCTATTTTAGAAGAAGAGAGTCAATGTAAAAGTAAGGAAGACAGCCTGACAAATTCGCAACAAGTGGAGGCCTTGGCGGTGACGAGAGGAAGATAAATGGAACATGGCCCAAGTGGGAGTCATAGTCATGGCAGATCAAAATCCAGGAGTAAGAAGAATTTCAAGTGCTAAATTATGGCAAGAAAGGGCACCTGAAGAAGGATTGTTGGAATCTGAATAAGAAAGATTATATTCCTCAAGAAAATGTGGCAAATACTTCAAATGATGAAGGTATAATGGTCTATAAAGCGGCAACAACTATTAGAGGTAAGAGAAGATTTGTTGATGTAAGACTTCTCGATTCATTAGCTACTTTTCATATGACCTCTCGAAGAGAATGGTTCCATCAGTATGAAACTCTCTCTGGGGGATCTGTGTACAGCTGTAATGATCAAGCTCTAAAGATCATTGGTATCAACACCATCAATTTAAATATATATGATGGGACAACTCAGACTATTAAAAAGTGCGTCATATGGAGGGCTTGAAGAAGAATTTGTTGTCTGTAGGACAACTAATTGATCTCGATTTCAGATTTGAGATTCAAAATAAGATCATGAAAGTGATTAAAAGAGCGCTGGTATTTATGAAAGCAGAGAAGATTGTTACAAATCTGTACATGCTGAAGGGAGTAACTTTGCAAGAAGGAGAGGCATCCGTTGCGGTAATTTGTCTAGATGACAAATCTGTAATGACTTGGCATAAAAAGCTTGGACATATGTCAGAACAAGGAATGAAGATACTTATAGAGAATAATCTACTTCCAGGTTTCACAAACGTATTACTACCCTTCTGTGAGGATTGCATTGTGAGTAAGCATCATCGATTGAAGTTCAACACTTCAAAGTTCATAAGCAAAGAAATTCTAGAATTGATTCACTCTAATATATGGCAAGCACCAGTTACATCCCTAAGAGGAGTAAATTTTTTTGTATCATTTATTGATGATTATTTGAGGAGATGTTGGGTGTTTCCTATCAAGAGGAAGATAGATGTGTTTCTATGTTTCCTATCAAGAGGAAGGCAGATGTGTTCCTAACTTTCAAATTTTACAAAGCGCGGGTAGAACTCAAATCTGGTAAGAAGATCAAGTGTTTGCACTCAGATAATGGAGGTGAATATACTGATAAAGAATTTGATGAATTCTGCAAGCAAGAAGGCATCCAAAGGCAGTTCACGATGGCATATACTCCTAAACAAAATGGAGTCGCAGAGTAAATGAATAGAACTTTGTTGGAAAGAACAAGAACGATGTTGAGAACTGTAAGCTTAGATAAGAAATTCTGGGCAGAAACAGTCAATACTGCTTGTTTTGTGGTGAATCGAGCTCTATCAACTACAATTGAGTTGAAGACACTGATGGAGATGTGGATTGGTAAACCAGTGAATTATTCCAACCTCTATAGATTTGGAAGTCCTGCCTATGTGATTCAATGCCCAAGAAACTACGAAGTTGGATCCAAAATATAGAAGATGTCTTTTCTTAGGATATGCTAAAGGAGTAAAAGGGTATTGTCTGTGGGATCCCACTGCCTACAAGATTGCTATAAGCAGAGATGTTATTTTCTTAGAAGATAATGATCAAAAGCAAACAGAAGATGTTACCACTTCAAAAGAGAATTTAGAGACTACAACAGTACAGATGGAAAGGGAATTTAATCAAAATGATTCTTCTGAAGCTGCACCAGAGCATAAGGAGCGAGGACCAGTTGAATCTGAGGTTCAGATACTCAGAGATTAACTCGCACAAGAAGAGCACCGAGCTGGCACTCGGATTATATTATGGAGAGTAATATTGCATACTGTCTTTTAACTAAGGATGGAGAGCCATCAACTTTTAAAGAAGCAATGAATAGTTTAGATAAATCTTAGTGGATCACAGCAATGCAAGAAGAAATTGAAGCTCTGCATAACAATAAGACATGGGAGCTGGTATCTCTACCATAAGGAAGAAAGCCTATTGGCAATAAATGGGTTTACAAGATCAAGCGAAGTGGTGACGATCAAGTAGAGCGATATCGTGCTAGGTTGGTGGTAAAAGAATATGCTCAGAAGGAAGGAACTGACTTCAATGAAATATTTTCTCCTATGGTTCGACTCACCACAGTTCGAGTAGTCTTGACGATGTGTGCTACATTTGACTTGCATCTTGAGCAGTTAGATATGAAAACTGCATTTCTTCATAGAGATCTTGAAGAAGAAAATTATATGCTCCAGCCAGAAGGTTTTGAAGAAAAAGGGAAAGAGAACTTGGTTTGCAGGTTGAACAAATCTCTGTATGGTTTAAAGCAGGCGCCGAGGTGTTGGTATAAGAGGTTTGATTCCTTCATCATGAGCCTTGGATACAACAGACTGAATGCAGACCCTTGTACATATTTCAAGAGGTTTGAGAAAGATGATTTTATAGTCTGGCTATTGTATGCAGCCAGCATGTTAGTAGTAGGCCCTAATAATGATCGTATCAAATCATTGAAGGCATAGTTGGCTAGGAAATTTGAAATGAAGAACTTGGGACCAACAAACAAGATTCTAGGAATGCAAATTCACCAAGACAGAAATAATAGGAAGATTTGGCTTTCTCAGAAGAATTATTTGAAGAAGATCTTGTGGCAATTCAATATGCAAGATTGTAAGTCAATTTATACCCCTCTTCCTGTTAATTTCAAGTTATCCTCAAGTATGAATCCTAGCAATGA
>JANZLC010078511.1:0-12364 GCA_026413385.1 Erythroxylum gracilipes | reverse complement strand
ATGTATGGAGGCCATATTATGCATGAACATACCGAGACTAGTTTACTCACTCATAACCCGTCTCAAATTACTAGTTTCCCCTTCCCATCGGGGGTAGGATGTTACACTTTCAACTTTTCGAAAACCTCATATTCGTATCTTGTAAGATACACATGCCCATATCTTGAATAATCATCGATAAAGGTAATGAAGTATATGAAACCACCTTTGGCTTGAATAGACACCGGACCACATACATCTGAATATATTAAGTCCAATAGCCCAGCTGTTCGTTCACCCTTTCCCTTAAATGGTAACTTTGTCATCTTGCCTAATAAGCAAGATTCACATATGCCATATGAGTCAAAATCAAATGACCCTAACCTACCATACATGAGTAGTTAGTCATGTGTCTCTCACCTATATGGGCAAGGCGACAATGCCATCAGTACGATGATTTCACATTATCTCGTTTTTGTCTTTTATTGTTATTAATGTTTAAAACTAGATTGGACATATCTAATATGTATATCCAATTGCATAATGTACCCATAGTATAAAGCATTCCATTCAAACTAACAGAACAACCATTGTTACTAAAATTTTAATGGAAACTAGCTTTATTAAGACTAAAAACTGAAATAATATTCTTAGTCAATACAGGTGCATAAAAATAATCATCCAATTCTATTACAAGCCCAATAGGGAGTGTCAATACATAAGTTCCTACTACTAATGCAGCAACTCTTACTCCATTGCCCATGCATAGGTCTGACTCTCCCTTGTTAAGGTACCTACCGTTCCTAAGGCTCTGCATATCAGTATATATATGTGAGCCACATTTGGTATCCAATACCCATATGTTGTTATTAGAAAAAATATTAATATCAACAACAAACATACCTGAAGTAAATGGTGCATCTGATGCCTTCTTCTACTTTAGTTACTCCAGATTGGCCTTACAGTTGCTCTTCTTATGGCCATCTTTGCCACAATAGAAGCATGTTCCCTTAGGGTTAGTCTCCTTAACTTTCTTCTTGGCCGCACCTCCCTTAAGCCTTATAGACTTCTTCTTCTATTGAACCAGAAGAGTCGGCCAACATCATAGCCTTATTGTCCTTCCCAATAGATGGCTCAATTGTTTTGAGCAAGTTGATCGATTCAAGAATCATGGTGGATATCTAGTTCATCCTATATTTAAGCACAAATTGTGAATAACTATCAATTAAATCAGTCATAATTAAGTCTATACTTAATTCATGATCCATCAGGAAACCCAAGGAGGCCAAGTTCTCCATATAGTCATTCATCTTCAGTGTATACTGTGCTGGAGATGTCCTCTCAGCCTCTTGCAGCGGAAGAGCAATCTTGAGGTCTCAAACCTTTCGAACTTTGCTTGCTCATCAAACAGATCCCTCATATAATATACTATGGTATGAGCATCCATATCCTCATATTGCTTTTGCAACTCTGATAACATAGTTGCTAGCATGATGTAGCAAGCCATCTCACTATCATCGAGATGCTTTCTCTATGCCTTCTGATCCCTATCAGAAGCATCAGCAATAGGGGAATCAGGAAGTGGTTCGTCTAAGACGTAGCCTAGTTTTTCTGATTTGAGAACTATTTTTAAATTCCTAAGTCAGTCTAAGAAATTTGGCCTAGTCAACTTGTTGGCTTCTAACAGTGAGTGTAAGTTCACACTAGTTGTCATGGTGTCGATTCTGGCAACCTAAATGTCAAAGGGAAATGATGTTAGATTGTATGTAAATCATCTCAATTAGGACTTAACTAACACACATTATGGCTTCCACTATTTTCTCATAAATCCATGACTCTCAACATGAATCCAAGAGAACTTGTATAGAAGTTCTCTTAGTTGGTCGATATCAAATAGCTCTAAGAATGACCTTGGTTTTGCCCAAACAAGCCACCCTAGGTCAATCGATAGGTATCGGTCATACCAATTGTATTTATAATGCAACTATTGAATCTAGTGCTACCAACTGTTGATGTGTGCACACACATTGGGCTATCAACTCTTGATGCTTATACATCTCATATACACTACCTTAAAGTAAATCACTTGTTAATATAGGAATCACATAAAATATACAAAATATACAAGAAGGAGGGTTGAATTGTGTAATCTTTTCTAGACTACAAATCTTTTGATATTTCTTGAAAATGTTTTTCAACTATCAAATGAATACCAAAGATACTTTACTAAGGTTGATACGTATTTGAATCGCAAGCAATTTTTTCTAACAATAAGAAAAATAAAGTGTAAGGTTAGAGAAAAAATGCCGCGATTTTATACTGGTTCACCCTAAACCTTGGGCTACGTTTAATCCTCAGAGTTCGTCTAAGATTTCACTATACTTTTCAAATTTACAAGTATTCTTTCTTCCCTTTTGGAGCCTCTTCAGGTCTCTTTCACAAAGTAATCTTTCTGCTATCTTAGCCTCTCCAAGCTTTAGCCTTTTCTTTCTCTCACTAGAAAGATATTATGAGCTTTTCGTTACAGTAATATTTGTTCTCTTGTTTCACAGTTTGAATACAGAATTTTTCTAAGTAAAACAACAAGTCATTCTTTCAGTCTTCAACTAGGACTAGTATTTATAGCCTAAATCTCTAACTGCTTCTTGTTTCTTTCGGAAACCTTTATTTAGTTGAGTTCTGTAACTATCTCCAACTAACTAACTGTCAGACGTTCTAGTGTATCTTCTACTTTGTATTGTCTAATTTTTGTCGCTTCGTCTATGATGATGTGTCGTCTGTGTTTTGCTTCTTTTGTGTTTTCCTTCTTCTGTGATGACGTGTCGTCTGTGTTTTTGCTTCTTCTGTGTTTTGCTTCTTCTTTGATGACGTGTCATTTGTGTTTTTGCTTCTTCTGTGTTTTGCTTCTTCTGTGATGACGTGTCATCTGTGTTTTTGCTTATTCTGTGTTTTGCTTCGTCTGTGTTTTTGTGCTTCGTCTATGATGACTATGTGATACTTATATTTTTCTACACACTTAACAAACTTATTAAAACAGTGCGGTTATAGTTCTACTCAAAGTCCATTGTATTCTTCACCCTTTTTCACCTAATAGTAACTAAAAAATAACAAAAGCATTATAATAGTTATACAACGAGGTAAGTTTAATTCATTTTGCGACCCAGCCAAATGCGACGCGGTCTTAATATTGTCTTCAATCCAAAAGTTACAAAACTAGGGTGTTGGGATAAAATAAATAAACAAATAAAAGAGTAATTGAAGAAGATGTAAATTTACTTTAATAACATTTTTTTGTTAAAAATATATTAATTTAATTAATTAATCGATCAATTTTTCTAAATTAATAAGTTCTTATAAATTGAAATAAATCAATTAAATTTTATTTAACAATTTTTTAATTAAACTTTAACTTGGTTTATAAGTAAAGATAGTATCTTTTAATCATATTTAAAATTCTTCAAATTTATTCAATATTTAATTAATTTTATGACGTTCTAATATTAATTAAACTTTTTAAACCTTAAAATTCTTGTCTTATCGATTTAACTTTCGGTATAATTTTTAAAACATTGATATTTAATTTCTAAAGAATCAATCTTTAGCCCTAACTTGATTGTCACCCAAGCCAATATGATTGAGCTTACTTGTACCTTACACAAATGCATCTATTTGACGTGATTGTGAGGGGTCAATTTATTTGTGAAAATGAAAAGTATAAATTGGTTTCATTCATTGCAACGTTCCAATAAAAACACATAGAAAGTGAAATTATAACCCCTTCCTTCAAATGTTGTGAAGATGAAGATTGAATGCTGTGTCGTATTTATAAAATCTAAACGATGTAAGACATAAAATAAAAAATGTAAAATTGATGTTACATAATGTTGGTCATATCTTGTAAAGAATGTCACAGATAAAGACTGGCGCACGCTGCAAAGAAGAGAGAATGTTTATCCTTCCTCCTCTTTTTTCTTCTCCTTTAATATATGCTTTCGTTCCTACTCTCCTCTGCTTCTCTTTCTTTATCTATCCTGACTTCCTTCCCCTTCTCCCACACTTTGCCCCCAGCTTCTGATTCTGGTACTGTCTCTTTCTCACTCCCTCTTTCCTCTGAAACTAAGTAGAATTTTGTTGATTGTACTTGTTCCGTTGTTTTGGATTTCTGTCATTATACAGACTCGTTTATCCATGTTTTGAAGTCGGATTACGACCTGGGTTTTAAATTAGAATGCAGTATTACATGATTGTCTTGGTCTATAAAGACATAGTTAACTTGCATGGGTAACAACGGTTTGTGCTGTCGATATTCAGTTGAAGATTCTCCAGACTTTGATTAATTATTTCTGATCTTGTTTCTCTTCCCGATAATATATCAGGAGGGATGGTCTTGCTGGGGTCCAAGGTTCTTTTTATGACAGACATTATACTTGTATGATATATTTTCCTGCTACGTCTCTTTCACCCGTCTTTCTAGGACATGACCCATATCGACTTGTTGCTTGTTTTATTTGGAGAAGGAGAGGCTTTTCATGTTAGAAAAGCTGATGAATTTTGATTCCAAGTCCAGTTTCATCTTTTTTTTTAGTCTTTCACGGAAAGTTGGTGCATCCATGGACTCCGTTTAGTTAAGGTATATGTCAAAGTTGTTGGCGGGTTAGGCAGGAATTTTTTCTTCGAATGGCTTTCAGTTAACTAAAGTTGTCTTTAGGTCTAACCCCAAAGCTCTAGGTGAGTTATAGGAAATTCTTTTAGCTTAAATATGGCCAGCGTTTTGCCTTCTAAGGAAACTATCTGACTCGCAGAGAGTATTCTAAATATAAATAATTTAAAGATATCTTCGCATAATTAAGACCCTTTTAAAATATATTGTAAAAATATATATATATATATATTTTTAAGTCGGTTTCTATTACATGGCATAGGTAGTATGATAGTAAGTTGCGCCTATGATGCCATGAGATGAGATGGCATGTTGAGAATCATGCCTTTTTAGATTGATTCATAGAACATGACACTTGATTACATTGCCATAAGCTTTTACCTTCTTGTTAGAATCTCTTTTCTTCTGAGTTTGCTATCGGATCCCTGTTTTGAGCTTTTCATTTTTCTTATATTAATAATAATAATAAGTTACCAAATAGAAAAGTCGTCGTCTCTTGGTTAAACGATCTTATCATAAATGTTCACTACGGCTTGTGGTATTTTTAGCACAAGTCATGCATTAGGTAGCTGACAGATATGGACTATATATCTCATGGGCTTGATTTCAATGGTTTTTATTGGAGAGTTGCACAAATTTGACCAAAAGCCAACGACACATTCTTTTCCACAAGAGGGTGGCTGTTCTGGTCGAGTTAGATCTTTTATTTAATATTATTCTGTCTTATTCTGTTTTTTGAAATTTAAGTTATTTTATTTTGTAGGATGCACATAAAATTTATACGGAACTCATATAAATAAATGGGTAAAATTTATTAGACACAATAAAACACCGTAATATTAGACAAAAAAATTTGGACTCAATAGTATGCTATAAAGTACAATCTTTGCTTAACCTAAGCCAATGCTAATACTTAAAAAGAAATGTCAATCTGGTAGTTAATTTATTATATTTCAAACATCTCGAGCTTTTCTTTGTATTATGATTATCCTGCTTTCGTGGCATGGGTTGTCGGATACCTTGAACCAAAACAATTATTACAAATAATGCAACTTGTGTTTTGTCGTTGGTATAGGGCTATTGAATTTACCTTATCCATCGGTGAATGGTGATGCACCTTGGCTATGTCATTTATAGCCGAGCCAAGTTGCACTCTTCCAGTTGTCTTTTATGATAGTGGAAGCTATATATTTAAAACTTTAGCTAGCTTGTTAGTTAAAATGAAACAATCTGGTTTGGCATATGGTTTCAGGTCTATGAATACGGCCTCTGGAGAAGGACGGACGATGGCTATAGAGCCATATCTAGAAACTACACTTGATGAGCATGAGCTAGATGATAAAGTTTCACCAGAGATGTGGAACTCGTCATCTCAGTCACTGGGACATTCTAGTAAAAGTTCCTCCAATGGTTTCGACTGCAATATTTGCTTGGACTGGGTTCAGGACCCAGTAGTCACACTCTGTGGTCATCTCTATTGTTGGTCCTGCATCTACAAATGGCTTCATTTCCACACTCCCTCTTCCACCCAAAACCTAGATAATTACAAGCGACAGCAACAATGCCCCGTGTGCAAAGCAGAGATTTCTCAAGCATCCCTAGTTCCAATATTTAGCCGCGGCCAAACCACAAAACCCTCCAAAAACACAACTCCTGATCTGGGTCTAGTCATTCCAAGAAGACCTCTTGGTCCTGTTTCTCAACTCAATCTTCCAAGATTACCTTCTTCCGGTACTTTCAGTCCGCACTTAACACATCAAACTCGACATTACCACTCGTCAGCCGGCAGTTATCGTGGATCGTCAGAAGTGCTCAGGTCAGGCATGCTCAGTCCATCGATTGGGATGTTAAGTGAAATGCTATATTCAAGGGTATTTTGTAACTCTGCGGCCAATCTATACGTGTCTACGAATTCGTCTCCTCTAGCCCAAGAAACTTCAAGAACAAGAAGGCTTGTACAGCAGGCAGATAGGTCTCTCAACAGAATAAGCTTTTTTCTGTTTTGTTGTGCGTTTCTGTGTTTACTACTCTTTTGAAATCATATTGTGTTTAGATGTTTATATTCAAAAACGAAAGATCAACCCTTGTAGATCGGTCGATCTTACGACATGATCAGTTGGATCAGTTGTTGTATAAGATGGAAGTCGCATATATTACATATCCTATGCGAATAAAACTCAATTATGAAAAAGGAAAAGCAAAGAATGAAAGAAATCATCTGGTTTCGCGTACTTCTTTCCTTTGCTTATCCTTCCAAATTACACTATTCGATAATAAGCTGCTTACTCTTTCTTTGATGACCCTTCAAATCTTCTGTGGTACACCATTTTTGGGACAGAGGATCAGTCCCCCTTTGATGAGGACAAGCAATGCAAATGTTTGGCAACGATTGGTCCACTGAAATTGCTGAAGACAAATGTACTACTTGTTAGTACTTTTTTGTTTGCTTGGCCTCAATTAAACTCTGGGACGAGACACCATGTGTTCTACTCGGTTTTATCTAACCCTATCCTTTAATCAAAGGCTGCTACTTGCCTGTCAGCGGTACTATCCCGGTAGTATCATCTTGTGCAAACGATTTGCCCTTAAGAGTCACCGGTCGTATCGCTTTCTAGGACATAAACAAGTACTTAATCTTGATATCATTATCCTTATCCATAAGGGTATATATATATATCCATTCTTAAAGTTTCCATAAAATCTCAATTAAGTGATTAATGTTCTAAAGTGTATAATTTAATCCTTAAAATTAATGTTTGATCATGAATGAACCTTGATTTAATGAAACATAATAATGATAACATAAGTATGACTTTTTATGGGAGTTTAGTTATATAAAAATGCCAAGTTTTTTTAGAGATAAAAATAAATTGATGAATAGAATTCTTGAAGGAGGTACAAAGAAATAGCAACATGAACTGGTCTGAGCTAGCTAGTACAACTAAGTGTTTAGGGAACACAATGCAATGAATACAATTAAGTCAATTAGACACTAGTAAATGGAGTTTCATTCTTAAAGGTTAAATAAGGTCAATAAGGCTCAGGTAATTTGCAAAATGCAAGTTTGAGGGGTCCTTAATTTCCATGATGATTATGAACAAATATCGAGATATTGCCTTAATTGATAGAGCTTGCTATTACTCTTCCTTACTTGTACCCTTAGTGTGTTCGATAAAGCATTAAATAAATTTAGTCTTTAAGATTTGCCCTCTTCTCATTTATGGTTTCTTCTTCCTCTTCCCCGAACCCTCGTCCCCCTTTGTCCCCTATTCCTTCCTTTTCTTCTTTTCCGAAAAGCCTAATCCAATAATCCCTAAATCGCCTCCCTCCCTCTTCAGAAAATACTAACCCAAATACTATAACTACCGACCTTTCTCCTCGTCCCCTCCATTTTCCCCCACTTTTGATTTCTTCTCCTTCCAAAGGTTCCCTACCACCCACCCTTCCTCCTGCCCAGAAACCCACTTCCCCAGATCCGCCTAGATCCTGGAAGGCTGTAGTTGAAGCAGGCTCCGGGGCCTCCTCAGAGCCACAGGAGCTTTCCTTCTTTCCTCCAGAGGTCAAGGAGAACCAGGTTTATGTTATTCCACCGAGGGAGCTCGCACAGAGAGGCGCGTCTAAGTTTCGCACAACACTGATAGGCTTCTTTCTGGGCAAGCGTTCGGCCTATCCAATGGTGCAGCGTACCCTGGAGAAAGCATAGGCCGACTTTGGGCTACAAGAGATCTTGATTACGAGCTCCAATAACTTTTTGTTCTGGTTCTCGTCTGCGCAAGGCATGAAGTCAGCGGTTGAGCGGGGTCCATGGCACATTCAGGGAAAGCCCCTGTTTCTTCGGCAATGGAGTTTAACTGGAGGAGATCTGGCAGATATCACCAAGGCACCGGTGTGGGCTCGATTCTACAATGTTCCCGTTGAATACTAGAACACTAAAGGTCTGGGACGAATAGCGAGTGCGGTGGGGCTCCCACTGCTCATGGATACTCCGACAGCTCGTATGTCCAGGATCAGCTACACCCGACTTTGCATGGAAATGGAGCTGAAGATGCAATGGCCGTCCACATTTCAATTGGCTACGTATGGAGAGGAAGGGCAGCTTTCCTTTCAGGAAGTCTCAGTAGAGTATGAATGACAACCACCGGCTTGTAAGCAGTGCAAGGTTTGGGCGCCTACCGGACGGAAGTTTGCAACAGGTCTCCATTTCAAATTGGAGTAAGGTAAGGAATCTGAAATAGCTCCAGCTCCTTCTCTGGTGCTCCAGAAGGATGTGGTCGAAGGTCCACTCCCACAGGACAGTGTTGAGGCAATGCCAGCTACTGTGAATAATGAGGTTAGTAATCCTACATTGTGTGCTCCAACTCACCATTCTACTAAAGATCCTAGAGGAGACAGTGGGGAACCTTCACCACTGGCAGAGGCACAGATGGACATCAGTGGAGATAGTGGGGAGCCATCGGTCCTGGCAGACCAGACAGGTATTCCTTCCTCTCCTTCTTCTGAATTGAGACCTGCTAGTCCTGGGGCTGTGGGTGGGGCAAAAGGGGAATGTTCAATTAGAAGGACTGGGAAAGCTCGGAAAAAGCTGAAGTATATAGGTTGTGGCATAGCTTGTTTCTGTGGAATGGAGTTAGTGTTTTGGAATGTTAAGGGCCTAAACCACCCCAATAAACAGCTTGCCATTTAGGTATGGCTTAAATAGTCCCTAGCTTCTTTTGTTTGTTTGATAGAGACTAGAATTAGATCCTCATATTTTTTGCATAGAGTCTGCTCTTCCTTATTTCCAAAATGGGACAGCTTTAGCAACCTTGCTCAATCTCCTAATGCTAGAATTTTGATAACCTGGAACCCTGAGACTCTTTTGTGTTCTATCCATCATGTCTCGAATCAGTTTATTCAGGTGGAACTTTAACCAAGACATGGATCTGACTCCTTTCTTCTCTCTTTTGTTTATGGAGCTAATAACCCTACCCTTAGACAACACCTTTGGAGTGACCTTTCCACTCTTTCCCAGTCAGTTGGTTCTCATCCGTGGATGATTGCAGGGGACTTCAATGCAATCCTCCATCCTTATGATTCTGAACCTCCTAGCCTGAATGCTTCGAGTAGCCTGAATAACTTTAGGAAGTTTGTAGGCGGCAATGGCCTTTTTGACTTAAATTCAAGTGGTCCCCGGTTTACATGGTCTAATAAACAGTTAGGACATTCCTTCACAGCTCAGAAGCTTGACCGCATTCTTATTAATTCTTCTTGGTGCCATTGGTTCCCTTCCTCCAATTGTGTCATCCACAACCCTCTCATTTCAGATCATTTCCCTTTAGTGGTTAAGCCGATAGGACATCAGTTCCACCGTACTTCCCCCTTTAGATTCCTTAATTTCTTAGCAGATCAGCCAAATTTCCAGCAAGTTGTTACGGAAGCTTGGGCTTCCCCTGTTGTAGGCACTCCTTTATAGTGAATTGTTACTAAGCTTAAGAGAGTCAAGCAAGCGCTTAAACTTATGAATTCGAGTCAAATAGGGGATATTAATTCTAGAGTTGTGAATTGTCAAACTACTTTGAACCACATTCAGGACTTTCTTAAGGATTCTCCTAGATCCCCTCCTCTGCTGGCTAGGGAGATAGTGGCCATTCGAGATCTCTATAGATCTCTGGAGGATCAGGAATTATTTTACAAACAATCCTCTAGAATTAAATAGCTTAAGGAAGGTGATCCTAATACTAAATTCTTTCACAATTCTCTTCTTGCCAACTGAAACCGTAATTCAATTTTTTCTCTGGAGGTGGGGAATGGCCAAAAAGTTATAGGTCATAGTGATATTTAAGCTCAATTCCTTGCTTACTTTAAAGGATCTATCGGGAATGAGAAGACTCTCCACTCCTCCAAGGAGTTTGTAGCTCAACTCTTCCCTTATCCCCTTGCAGAAACACCTTCTCAAGCTCTTATTGCTGAAGTTTCTCCTTAAGAGATTCGAGAGGCTTTCCATTCCCTTAATCCTAATAAGGCTCCTGGCCTGGATGGCTTTAATGGGCACTTCTATTGAAAGGCTTGGCATATTATTGGGGATGAGGTTACTGGGGCTATTCAAAACTTTTTCATTCATGGCAAACTCCTCAAGGAGCTTAATTCCACTTTAATTTCCCTTATTCCTAAATCAGCTCACCCTTCCACAGTCCTAGACTTTAGACCAATCTCTTGTTGCAATATGCTTTACAAGGTAATTGCTAAAATTTTGGCAAATAGACTTAGTCAAGTCCTCCCTCTCATTGTTAGTCCTAATCAAAGTGCTTTTATTAAGAATCATCAAATAGGGGACAATATTCTCTTAGCTTAAGAAATCTTCAGGAACTATCATATTTCTAACTCTCATAAGCGTTGTGCTTTCAAAGTGGATCTCCAAAAAGTTTATGACTCTATCCATTGGAATTTTCTGCTTAACACTCTAGAAGCAGTAGGCTTTCTGATGAGGTTCATTGATTGGGTTAAGGAATGTATCACCATCCCTTCCTATTCCATTTTGGTCAATGGGTCTCCTACTCAATTTTTCAAAGGAAAATCTGGATTAAGACAGGGGGATCCATTATCGCCTTTCCTCTTCATTCTCTATATGGAAGTGTTTTCTAGGAATTTAAGACTTACTACAGACAACTCTCCCCAGTTCAAATATCATTGGCGATGTTAGGGTCTTAAGCTTAACCATCTTCTCTTTGCGGATGATCTTTTACTGTTCAGTCATGGGAATTTGCTTTCAGCTCAGCTTTTACTAGACTCCTTGCATACTTTTTCTATGTTTTCTGGTATGGAGATGAACAAATCCAAAAGTTAGTTTTACTTATCCCCTGATATTCGTCATTTAAGTCGTAGGATGACCCTAGTGTCCGGTCTTCAGCAAGGATCTCTCCCTTTTAGGTATCTTGGTGTTCCTCTCATTACAGGTCGTTTCTCTAGATGGGATTATACTTCTCTTCTCGATAGAATTGATAATCAGATCAATCGTTGGACTCATAAAAGCCTCTCTTATACGGGTAGACTTCAATTGGTTATCTCAGTACTCTCATCCTTCCATGTCTACTGGTCCTCACACCTTATTCTTCCCTCTTCCATCCTTAAGGATATTGAGGCTAAGCTTAGGACCTTTTTATGGGCTGGGAAAGTAGGTTCTAACTCTCAAGATAGGGTGAAGTAGAGTGATATCTTTCGTCCTAAAAAGGAAGGGGGTTTAGGAGTCAAACACTTGATTACTTGGAATCAAGTGCTGTTAGGAAAACGGATCTGGCTTTTCTTTGAAGATAGGGAAGCTCTCTAGGTGAGGTGGGTTCATACCATAATATTGCGGGAGCATAATTTTTGGAGTGTTCAGCCTACCTACAATAGTTCTTGGAGTTGGAGAAAGATTTTAACAGTCCGGGACAAGTTGAGTCATCAATTTAGATTTAGGATTAGCAATGGTATGTCTACTCTTTTCTGGCAGGACCCTTGGCACCCGCGTGGCATTCTGAAGTCTTTGTTCACACCGAGGGAGATTAATGAATCGGAGCTCCCGATCACAGCACATGTTTCTGACGTGATCATTAATGATACCTGGAGCTGGAGTGAGGTATCCTTGGACCTTTTCAGACATTTTTTCAAAGGAAAATCTGGATTAAGACAGGGGGATCCATTATCGCCTTTCCTCTTCATTCTCTATATGGAAGTGTTTTCTAGGAATTTAAGACTTACTACAGACAA